>VRYO01002014.1:3087958-3104559 GCA_009812075.1 Sialia sialis | reverse complement strand
AAAAAAAAAAAAAAAAAAAAAAAAAAAAAAAAAGAGTGCTCAGGCTGCACCAAGGATCTCAACAGCTCTGAAACAGCCTGCTCAGGTGGCTGTGGGGCCAAGTGCTCCAGAAATGAGCCATCCAGGCCTCCTGAATCCCATGTTTCCCCTGCAGCAACACTGAGCCCATCCCTTACCTTGTCAAGCAGCTCCATCAAAGGTGGCAATAACCCAGAGGTGATGATCTGTTGGATCTGCTGGGAAGGCCCTGCTGCAATGTTGCTGAGGGTCCAGGCTGCTTCCTTCTGGATCACTGGCTTGCTGTGCCTCAGCAGCCGGTGCAGGACAGTCAGGACGCCAGCGTCGATGGCTTCCTGTGTCTGCTGGTCTGTGCCTGTGACCACATTCCCGATGGCACGGAGAGCTGGAGTCTAGACAGAGATTAGAGGAGATGAGGAGAGTCCTTACCTCAAGGGACACACACCAGAAAGTCCAGCAAGATCCCTCTCTAAGTGCTTGATCCTTCACACAAGGAGAGCATTGTGGGTGACACTGTTTATTTACAGCCCCGTCATCTCTCGTTTGCTCTAAGCAGCTTTGGAGTCTCTACCCAGCCTGCAGCCTCAGCCAGCAGAGCAGAGGCTTGACAAGCAGGCAGTCAATTCTGCAGGCTGAGCGGACAGCACACCACAGCTGCCACATAGAAGGGCATGTGCCTTCCCTCTTTTCAGACCTTTCTACATTGAGGGACCAGAGGGTGGAGATCGCTGATTGTTCCCTACCATAACAATCAAATCTGGGCTGTCCATGAGTTCCACAAGCCTTGGGAGAATCCCTGTCTCCACCACAACTTGGATGCGATCATTGCTGCCATCAGTCAGGTAGGAAACAGCCCAGCAGGAGTCAGAGATGATCTCCTTGTCCTCATGCTGCAGGAGGATGAGGAGGACTGGCAGAATCTTCTGCACAGCAGCCAAGGGAGGGCAAGGGTTCTTGTTCCTGCACAGGTTTGACAGTGTCCAGGTGATGTTCCTCAGGAATCCAACCTGAAACATAAGGCAAGTGTGAGAGCCTCACTGCCCCAAGAGCCTCTCAGTCTGTGTGACCCTGTGAAGGTTCTTACACACCAGAGACAGAACAGCAGGGCCAGAACCATTACAGAAGGGCAGAGACAAACCACAGAGAAGCAGCAGGAAGCTTGAAGGGCAAGTTCAGCCCTTCCACATGCATATGCAAGACTGCCTTGCACCAGTTTCATCTTACTCCTATAGCCTGAGCTAGTCAGAGCTGGGTAAGAAAGCCAAGGATGGAAGAGATCACATTGACTAGGAGTGTCTGCTTGGCACCCCCAGCTTTGTGCTTAGGCAGGGCCACAGAAGCAGTTCAGAGCAGGGTCCCCTTCAGTTTACATTCAGTTTGCTGTGTACAAGGCAGACAGTGAAGTTCACCCATCACCCAAGGGATTAAGAGCTGTCAAGTCAAGAAAATGAAGGTTATTTACTGGAGTTGCAGGTGACACCAGAGCCAGCAGGGGAGGAATCACATCACGAGCAATAAGAGCATCCCTGTAGAGAGGGCCATCCCCTGGGCAGATAAAAAAGGGTTGGTCAATGCATCTGTCCAAGTCACAAGACAGTAAGCATCAAAGATCAACCAGATCTGCAGGGCCAGGGCTAGGTGACCCACCAGCCAACCACCATCAGGCATTCCCAGGTGGGAAGGATTTACTGGGCAGACTGAAATGCCAGCAGGCCAGCCAGGCATGACCTACTTTGTTGTCCCTAGGGTGACATTAGTGGGTTAAACCATCCCAGCAGGACAGAGTCTTGCCCTTGGCTTTGGCCAAAATCCTCTTGCAGAGCCAACACAGGATTCTCAAAGGCTGCTAGGCAACACTAAGGGGATGAAAGGTTCTGGGGTTCACTAGGGGCAGCAGCTTGGAGACAAAGCCACAGGGAGAAGAGCATCAATGCTGTATCTCCCCAGCAGAATCCCAGAATATTCCAAGTTGGAAGGGGCCCATAATGATCATCAAGACCCTGGCTCAGTCGGGGATGTCCAATTGTCCCTCCTGGTGCCCTCACCTGCAATGTTGCCCAGGGCCCACACCGACTGCTCACTGATGTGCATGTGTGGGGAGGACAGCAGGGAGATGAAGGCTGGGATGGCTCCTCCTTCCACCACAGCCCTGGTGTGCTCTGAGGTGCCAGAGGCAATGTTGGTCAGTGCCCAGGCTGCCTCAAACTGCAGAGCAGCATTGTCAGCACGGCCCAGGAATTCCACCATCCTGGGGATGATCCCCATCTCGATGATCTGATTGATGGGGGCGTCCTTGTGCCTGGACAGCATTCTCCTGTGAGAGAAGACACAGCACAGCCAGCCATGAGGAACCCTGCATGGTGCCACCACAGTCCTGTGGCCAGGCACAAAGATGTGGCTTGCAGGGGAAGCCCTGATGATTCAGCATCCCACCACAGCAAACCCTCAGCAGAGGGGAGACACCCTAAAGATGCTGAAGCAGGAGTAGGGTGTCTGAAGTGAAGCCCTGACACCCTCTCAGCCACACTCACTGGGAATGGTGCTGGTCCCACATCATTGGTACAATGGTTTGAGCCAGCCAAGGAAGCACCAGCAGGGATGCAGCCTCTGCTGGACTCTCAGGAGCCACCCTGCTGCCAGCTGGGTAACAATGGCACCCTGTGGTCCTTCATGTCCCCAACCTTGTGGGGACAGCCCTGCTCAGCACTAACCCTTTACAGAGCCAGGCCCTCCAGTTCTTGAG
Organism: Sialia sialis; assembly: GCA_009812075.1. Lineage (NCBI taxonomy): Eukaryota > Metazoa > Chordata > Aves > Passeriformes > Turdidae > Sialia > Sialia sialis. The sequence goes on along the minus strand of VRYO01002014.1, from coordinate 3,101,798 downwards.
CTGCTTAAGCATCTGGTACCAAATTTCTTGTGGGATCCAACATAATTCCTGGCACAGGACAGGAAAGAGCAGCCCAGCCAGCCCTGGTTGGGTTCACACAGCCCACAGAACAGGCACCAGCTGAGATGGCCATGGGCACTTTGGGTTACCAGGCTCCTTCTCCCTTTGCCATCTCTCTAGAGAGCTCCTCAAATAGGAATTCACAGCCTTTTGCCCCCAGGTGTGTACCTGGTGGCCTGGGTGGCGAGCAGCTGCAGCTGGATGTCTTCCCCATAGACGGCTTGCACGATCTCCTCCAAGGAGGGCTGAATAATCTGTGTGACAGGAATGATTCAGAGTCAGCCGTGGAGCCGGGACTCCCTCCGTTTAATCTCGGCAGTCAATCAGCCGTCTAGACCCGGCTCAGTCACCACTTCATATCTAAGCAGTGTCTATTCTTTATGCAACACAGTTTCGGGATGAGGCAGAGGAAGAGAATCCACAAAAGCCTTCGAGGCAACGACTGCTTGTAATCAAGCAGTGAAAGAGTCACTGACACCATAATGGGCCTGCGAGCTCAGTAATTACCCCTGGCTGTGAGGGAGCCAGACAGGAGCAGCTCCCAGCGAGCCAGAGCACCAGCCTGTTCTACCTGCCATCAAGGGAGGCCAGCAGGACATCATCACCATGAAAAATTGCAGAAAATCCAGGCAGTCTGAAACACTCCCCAGCACTGGGCTTGGGGATCAGGAACTACACCAGCTGTTAAACCCAGGTCACCCAGCTAGAGTTGGTAATGGCCCAAGTGGGAGATGATTCCTGCTGCACTGAGCCTGCTCAGGTGCAGAGCACTCACCACCTCATTTGCTCTGTCTCGTCCCAGAAAAGGATTCTCCTCCTTCAAATGGATGGAAATGTTCCTGCGCTTCAGGATCTGCTCGTCCTTCTTGGCCTTTCTCAGCTCAACGCTCACCTCCACCCTCTGCCTCCGCAGAGTCTGGGGGGAAGAAGAACATCATCCCACTCATATCTGCACTCCCATTCCCCAAGGGGCTCATCCCTGCAGCCCTCTGCCCCACATTTCCCACAGAAGGGGGGCAGAGCATCTCCTCACTATGGCCTGGAGGTGATGTAGGACATGGGACAGAGGGAGCCTCTCCAGGACTGCTGGATGAACCAGCAACTAGTGGGGACTTCAAAAAAGATTTTAAAAAGATTTTCTGAGCCTGAAAGGCAAACTCATCTCCTTTACTGGCTTAAATCAAACAGACAGATCCTACATCTGCCATCCCATAGCAGTCCAAACTCCACATAAATAAGTGCTGTGGAGAGTTCATCAGGCTGGAGCTGAGCCATCTCCCTTCCCCAGCCCACAGCCACACACCCAAAATTCACATCCCCCTCATCTGTGCCACCACACATCCCAAAAACCATCCAAACATCCCAGCTGAAGGTATCCAGAGCCATTCCCCTGCTCCCCCACAGGTAGATTTAAGGCCATGGACCTTGGCCAGGGCCCAAAATGCTGGCACAGGCAGGTGGGTACTCACAGTTTCATCCTTGCCCTTGTTCTTGAACAACTTGATGTGCTGGCTGTGCTTCCTGACTGGCATCTTGGCAGACTTGAGAGAGGTGCTGGACACCCTCACGTGCTCTTGGGGGTCAGCACAGAGCAGGGTCAGGTCACAGCTGGGACCCCCCACTCCCACCAGCAGCCTGGGCCACACATTTCCACCCCACACTCCCAGCAAGGGACACACTGGGGATCCCCTGCCCCAAAGCAGGGCTTGGTAGGATCCTCACACACTGCAGCTGAGCCACAGAACTAAATACAAGCACAAACTGCCACTTAATGTCAGGGTACAAAAATTACAGCTACTGAAATCCCAGGAGGAAGCCAGACACAGACACCCCATGGTGACAGGAACACCCCATTCCTCCAGCCTGACCCTGGGGATTTTACATTTACTTTAACACACAATCCAAGCCTACTAGGCCTCCTGCCTCCAACAGGAGCAGCTCAGGGTCTGATTTCAGGACACAGCCACATCTGAGCCTCTCTCATTCCGCCACAAATCCCAACCCAGCTTCCTCCATCTGTACCCCCAAGTAGGAAAGCTCCACAGTTTCATGCAGGGACACAAAGTGACCAAGTTCAGCTGATAAAAGTTCTGGAAACCCAGCAACTAGTACAGGCTGCCAGGTGAACATCATGAAATATAGACAGGTAAAAATAATTTCTAAGCATTCCTACCAAAAGCTAGAGATACACACACAAATAAACCAAGACCTGGCCTTCAGACAGTTTTTGTCAGAAAAACAAGGCTTCCAGCCAGCATTGAGGGGGATATTTTCAGAGCAGACACCATCATGGGACCCCTAAACCCAGGTTGTGCATCAACACACTCAGAGGCTGATCCCACACAGATGGTGCCTCCTCTCCTCCCCTCCAGGCTGACAGCCAACACCTGCAGCTCAGAGCAGCTTCCAAGGGCTCCCTCACATCATCCTTTTAAGTTCAAGGTCTTGGCAATTTTTCCATCCTCTCTCTCCCTGTTTCCTGTCCCAGTAACCAAGGCCAGGCACCAGCAGCATCAGCTCTCATCCCACACATCCAGCTGCAGACCTCCTCCAGCTTCTAGAAAGGCCAGGCCACCCTTGAGCTCAAGCCAACATCCCCCACAGCCTTAATCCTGACACTCAAACCTCAAGGTCTGCTCCAGCCTCCCTTCCTCCATTCTCCTAACAGGCCCAAACATGCCAGAAAGCCTCATCTTTTGGGGAGCTTTCTCCACCACATCCCAGTAGAAGGGCACAACAACCAAGCATCACACCCCTATATAGCCAAGAGAATAAACAACCACACAGCACCCCAAAAGAAAAGGAGAAGGTAAACCACTTACCCTAACCCTGCCTCATACCACACCACCCTCAACTGCCCCTTTTATTTCCCCCATGGGGCCACGTACCCCCCAGTTCCCTTCCACCATTGGCTCTTCCCAGGACAGACACCCCCCCCATTATCTGCACCTGCTCCTTCCTTCCTTCCTTCCTTCCTTCCTTCCTTCCTTCCGCCAAGACCCTTTGTGGGTGATGCCAGCCTGTGTCTGTACAATGTCCTGGTCTCTGGGGGACAGTTTGGGCTCTGCACCCCATCACTGAGCAGGGCACAGGCAGTCTGGGGTGCCCCTTTTTTTGTGGGGGGTGCTGCAGGCCAGGAGAACACCTCCTCCAGTCCATGGGGCCCAGGACCAGGGAGCCAGGCAGAATCAGCTGCACAGAGGTTGCAAATGAGCCAAGACAGGATTAAACAACTTGGAGCATCATCAGGCACTGAGCTGCTGGCTGGTACAGTGAGGAGGTGGCAAGGAGAGAAACCCAGCAGGAACCCATTATCTCCATGAGTTCTTTAGCTTTTGGCCAGGAGCTGCTGGGCAGCTCACAAACCACTGTGTTCTGTGCCCATGACAGTCTCCATCAGTCAAGAGATATTTTCATTTACAGAGCCCTTGCACCAGTCCTGCTCTTGCTGCTCTGGCCAACAGGGACAGCAGCTCTCTGACCCCCAAATAAATAACCACTGCAGCAGGGCTTGGCTGCAGCACTGAGAGCAGTTCAGGGGACCCTGAGGTGCTGAAGGCATCCTGGCTTGGCACCCCCTGCACACCATCACCCTTTTTAGCAAAGCCCCATAAAACCCTCTCTGTGTGTGCAGGGGTGCCAGCCCTGCCCAGCCAATGTTCCCCAAATGAGTAGGGAAAACAGCAACTGAAATATTTAATTAAAACCTGACTTTAAACTTCTTGCCATCTTTTTTCCACGAGGGAGATGGGGAACAGAGACACTCAGAGCTGCAGGAAGGTGATGCTGGGATGCAGGTGAGAACAGCACTCAGCTCTGGGGTCTGCACCCTCCACACCCCTCTGCACCTTCCAGCCGTGCACACAGAGCCATTCCAATCCAAATTCTAGGAATTCAGGGAACAGCTAGCATTGCCCAGCATGGAAATACCTATGGGAACATGCTGTGCAATACCCTGGCTGTCCTGGATTCATGTCCTGGGGTCACACCAATTCTGCATTTCAAGGCAATAAAATGAGTTGTACACAGCTTTATGTGGAAGCTGATAAGAGAGGTTTGAGAAAAGACCTTCAGATAAATCTGTTGTTTGTAGGCATTAAAAAGCCAGTTGTGCTAATCCTGGCTGCTATGATTTTAAGCTTCAAGTGCCACTGGTTGCATTATCTTGTTTCTTGGCTGCTTGAGACAGGAAAATTACATTTCAATTGCTTTTTAATTCAACTTAATCTGGTGCAAAAGTTAGCGTGCACCCTCTAATTTTGTTTTCTGAGAGGTTTGTTTCCACTAATTCCTAATCAGCCAACACTAAATCAAAACAGGCCTGGCTCGAGCTGAAATAGATGAGTCCTTGCAACCTTGCCAAGCAATTTAATTAAATTGGCTTAAAATCACACCCCAAGGTAAGTGGGGGCAGCCTCCTGCACAGGCCAGCCCCCAGCTTTTGGTGCCCTGCCTGGAGAGCTCTCACCCAAGGTGCTGCAGGATGTGAGTGTCAGACAAGGCTGGGAGAAGTTCATGGTTATCCTGGGCTGCTCCTTTTCTCCCTGCTCCTTCCATTCCCCCTCCACCTGCCAAGCACAATCAGCCCCATCCTGTTCAGTTCCCTGTCACTTCCAGCGCACACAGGGGAGGGAAAAATGCCTGTAATGGATGAACATCCCTCTCCTTGTCCTTCACTCTGGTGCCTGATGTCATGAGAGGTGGCACTGCCATGCAATGGACCCCAGGAGCAGACTGAGGATGAGGGGGGTGGATGTGAACCCGTGCTGAGGACACAGAGAGATCGATATTTGCCAAACGGGGAAGGGAACAAGCACTGCAGGAAAGAAAAGTTTTGGGTTTCAGCATAATAGGAAGGTATCACAGCTAATGGAGAGGAAAGGAGATAAAACCCTAAATCTACATGACAGTGTCCCCTGAGCTCAGCCTTGTGTGCTCAAGCTGAAAATCCACATTGTGACAGTATGAGAAGCTGTGGTTCCAGTGCAGGGGGTTTTTTGAGGCTGTTCTCCCCCACTCTGCCACCCTTCACCCCACCACTGCACCTCAGTGAGGCTCTGCCTGGGGTAGGCTTGAAAACACTAATTTTAAGCGCTGAGAGAAAAGCCCTGATTTCCTCTCTTGTATTTTTCAAGTTTCTTGCATGGATTTACCCTCACTGCATGAGGAGAAAGGTGCAGGATAGGGAAGCTGTCAGCGTGTGGCATCTCTGTGGTGGGGAGAGACAAGGCAGGAACAGGCTGGGATCCATCCTGGGGTGCTGCCCAGGCACAGCAGCTGCTTGGAGCAACCCCTCTGTGACAGGAGAGCCTCAGCTGGTACATGGGGAGCAGAGGGAGGGGTCCCTGCCAGCCCCCAAATGGGGGCTGTGCTCTCACACAGCATCCTCTCTGTCAGCAACAGTGTGGTTCCATTAAATGAACATCAACAAATTAATTGTGCTTATTAGTTACACTGACACCAAGGAAATATCCATGTGGGCTCCTGAAACAGCTGGTGGATTATAGAATCATGGTCTGTCCTGAACTGGAAGTGACCCACAAGGATTAGAATCCAGACACCCCAACAATCCCATGCATGGGAGAGTGGTCCAAACACTCCTGGAGCTCCCTGGGGCTGTGCCCATTCCCTGGGGAGCCTGGGCAGTGTCCCACTACCCTCAGAGGGAAGAACCTTTCCCTTTTATCCAGCCTAAACCTCCCTGACACAGCTTCATGCCTTCATGGATGTGTGGATTCCTAAGTGTGGCAGGGATGGAACCTGGAAATTCCTCCTTTTCCAGCTGGGATCCATCCTCCTGGCACAAAATCTGCCAGGGAGGCAGTGCTGACTCCACAGGCTGCACTGGTCCCTCCTCGGGTGGCAGAGATTGGGGAGCTTGTGACCTCCCCAGCAGCAGCAGCAGCAGCTTCTTGTCAGAGCTGTTGTCAGGATCGGAGCCGCTCTGTGCCAGGCACGGAACAGGCACGGAATAATGACAGCCCCCATCTGCTGCAGCCTGTCTAATCAGGACATGCAGAAGGTGGGAGAAGGGATTTATTGTTATCTCTGCCTTACTGCTGAGCCAGAGGCAAAGCCGAGCACTGCAGCTGGATTTTCTGAGGCTCAAGGTTCAGTTTGTGGTTTCCTTTAATTTTGTACAGCGGCCTCAAAAACGTGGTCCTGTTTTTCTGCCCCTGTTCCTCTGCAGCTAAGGAGCCATGGGGATGTGTCAGTTCAGAGAATCATGAAATGGCTTGGGTTGGAAAGGACCCTAAAGCTCATCACATTCCATCTCTGCAATGGGCAGGGACAACTTCCACTGTCCCAGGTTGCTCCAAGCCCTGTCCAGCCTGGCCTTGGACACTGCCAGAGATCCAGAGGCAGCCACAGCTTCTCTGGGCACCCTGTGCCAGGGCCTCATCACCCTCACAGGGAAAAATTTCTTCTCAATATCCCATCTGGCAGTGGGAAGCCATTCCCTGTGTCCTGTCCTTCCAGACCCTTATCCCAAGTCCTTCCCCAGCTCTCTTGGAGCCTCTTTAAGCACTGGAAGTGTTTCTCAGGTCTCCCTGGAGTCTCATCTTCTCCAGGCTGAGCAGCTCTGTCAGCCCATCTCCTTGGGAGAGAAAAGAAGGAGGAGGGAAAAGAGAATGAGGAAGGAAGTATGATTTTCCATCATTTCAGTTGAAACACCTCCTGCTGTGGCTGTGGGATTCTGTGGTGCTTTTCAAGGCAAAGTGTTCTTCTGTTTCTTTTTCCAGGCAAGAAATGGGATCACTCTGAAATGCAGATGCTGAAAAACAAAAAGGAAAATAATTATATTGATATAGATATAGAAGAGATCTATATTTGTTGATAAAGAGGCCTGGCAGAGTTGGGAATTCCTTGTGGAGTGTAATACCAACTTAACCCATCAGCTGGGATCATCCCACCCTGCTGAGCTACCAGAGCATTGGGAAGGGAAACAGCAGCAGGGCTGTGTGAGTTGTGGGAGCTCATTCCCATTTCCCACAGGCAGCTGCTTGTGTCCATTCAGCTCCACTGAAAGCAGATGCCCCAGAAAACCAGGACAGCCCTGTAACTCCACACCACGTTAAGGAACTAATTTTAACTTCTGAGCATCCTCCTTTCTGCCAGCCACAGAGGGATTAGAGTAACAGTTTTTGAAATTATTTAAAAATAACATCAGACTTAATCAGAGTTATTTATTAAATCCATTATCCTCTGTCAGTTATGGGACAGTGATTCAGCTGCAGAAACTATAATCACCTATGGCCAAAACCTTACTTTTTTTTTTCCCTTTGCAGGGCTCAGCAATAATTATTCCTTTAGTCCCTCACTCTGTTGTGGAGTCAAGGAACTGAAACAGTGAAATCCATAGTGCATTTGGGGATGAGGCACAATGGAGGGATGAAGAAACCTTGGAATTAACCAGAAACCCACATAATTTTGTATAAATCATGCAATCATGCCTTGCTCCACAGCACCTACCAGGAGAAAGGTTCAGGTGCTCTCTAAAGGAGTAGAGTGCCTTGTAAATCATGCAGGAAAGAGAAACTCTGTGAAAACACCAGGAAATCCATATAAATCATGGGGGGTTGAGGCTCTGGATGTCTTTTTGCTGTCAGGAGTCCATGTGCAGCTTAATTAGAGGAGGGGATGAGCTTTCCTGCTGCCAGACAATGCTCACCTTGCTCCAGTGCCTCCCATTACCCCAGCTGAGGACAGCATTTCAACAGAAATTACTGTCTTTGTTTAAAATGTGTATTTAGGGGCCTTCCTCTGAAAGCCATGCTTAGGAAATGCTAAAAAGAGGATTGGACATGCATATTTCACCTGATCCAAGAGCTGCAGGTCATTTTTGCTAAGCCCAGGGGTGACATTCTTCTCTGTTGCAACTGCTTCACATCTCACACACACTGATTTGGGAATGAGCTTTCGGGGAGCCCCTCTGTTAATTCCATCTCCTTGTGCCACCTCCTTCCTGTCACTGCTCTGAGACCTGTCCTGGAAACATGACAGTGTAATAAATTGAGTGGAAAATTGTAAGCCAAATCCTGCACCACCCAGCCGTGCCCTGGGCTGATCCCACAGTGTGGGCAGCAGAGGGGGGAGATTCTGAACCTCAGCTTCACTTTCTGACACCCCACCTGGGACAGTATTTCCAGCATCCATCATCACAGGGATGAGGAGCTGCTAGAGTGAGCTCAGAGGGTGCCACAGAGATGCTCCAAGGGCTGCTCTGGAGCCAGGCTGGGATAGCTGGAGTTATTCACCTGGAAAGGAGAATCTCCAGGGAGACCTGAGAACCCCTTCCAGTGCCTCAAAGGGCTCCAAGAGAGGGATTGGACATTGGATGGAGGGACAGGGCAAGGGGGAATGGCTTCAAACTGCCAGAGGGCAGGGTTACCTGGGACATTAGGCAGGAAATTTTCCCTGTGAAAGTGGGGATGCCCTGGCACAGATTGCCCAGAGAAGCTGTGGTTGTCCCTGGATCCCTGGAAGTGTCCAAGGCCAGGTTGGATGGGGCTTGGAGCAACCTGGGATAGTGGAAGGTGGCCCTGCCCATGGCAGAGGATGAAAAGACATGAGCTTTAGGTGTCCTTCCAACCAAACCATTCCATGATTCTCTGATTCTGTAATTCCTCACATTGAAAATGTAACACTGAAAAGCTGGATACCAGGAAGACTGACTGGAACTTTGCTTTCCTGTGTGTATCCCTCCCTGAAGCTTTTGATCACAATGCACAGACTGTCTCCTGCAGGATTTGTGACTCACTGAGCACCTGGTGGGATTTGAAAGGCCTTGGCATTGTCCCCACCAGACCCTCCATGCCCCACGAGCAGCGATCTGCCCTTGTTTGGTTAGAGCCTGGTCGTGTCTCTGTGGAGACAGCATCCCTGCAGCCCTCACAGGAATACACTGATCCTCCCCAAGCAAGCACAGACAACAGCTGAGAATGAGGTTGCAGCTTTCATTATTTTCTAAATGACTAATAAATGCAAAAACATCTTGCAGTCTCCTGAGGCAGATCTTTATATAACCCTGTGATCCTTCAGCAGGGCTTTCCAATCCAGATTCCATTCCTCCCCAAACCACCAGAGATCAGTTTGCTTCTGCTGGTGAAATGCAACCCCAAAATGCAGCATCCAAGCTGAGTTCTTTGTTATTCAAAGGATTGTCACAACAGCACAAAGACTGAGGCTCTGTAACAAGCAGTCGTAAATGGTTTTGTGCTTTCTGTTCCTCACCTTCTCCTCCTCCATTTACACCTTCCTTCTTTTTAATTGGGAATGTCACTATGGACAGCCTGGGATCCCTGGCAGCACTGAGAAAGAGACAAGAGCCTTTCTTACGTGTGGTCTGTATTGGATAGGTGGAATGCAAGTAAAATTTATACAGGAAATTTTCTCTGTGATGGTGGAGAGGCCCTGGCAGAGATTGCCCACAGAAGCTGTGGCTGCCCCATCCCTGGAAGTGTCCAAGGCCAGGCTGGACAGGGCTTGGAGCAATCTGGGATAGTGGAAGGTGTCCCTGCACATGGCAAGGGGTGGAACAAGATGAGCTTTAAGGTCCTTCCAACCCAAACCATTCTGAGCTTCTACATGGGCTGACCTGCCTTTATCTGAAGGCCATTTTCCAACTTGAAACAGAATTATGCTCCACATCCCTTCAGGCAAGAGGGCTGGACTCTCAGTCTCACTTTAACATGATGAAGGAATCTGTGTCAGGGCAAGAAACTGAGCCCACACCAAAGGCAAACATCCTGCTTAGCAGACAACTCCCTCCACAATCCGTGGTCTGCAGGGCTTGCTGTGCTCTGCTATCTGGACACGTCACTCCCCAATCTCTGCTCCATTCTCTGAGGGAACCTTCCAGACCCCCTTCCCAGATAATGTAATCACAAGGGGACATGGCTGGGTGAAGCAGCTGCAGCCCAGCCTGCTGTCCCAGCAGGTTTGGGTGTGGTGATGTGCTGGAGCAGAGCGTGGCCAGCAAGGTGCAGGACAGGGCTATGGACACGGCTACACCATCATTAAACTCAGCAAGAGGAACCCTTGGAAGCAGAAAGCAGCTTGGCTGAGTCCTGGCCCTTGTTGATGTGTCTATGAGCTGAGTGGGCCAGCAGCTAGTTCAGGTTTACCACTGTGCCTTGGATCACTGCATGGAGAGATCCAATAGCTGCCTTTGCAGCTCTCTCCTCCTGTGTGGTTAAAACATTTATTTTTCCTCATTACACATGAGCAAACAGGCCAGAACCCGTTATTTATTTGATGCATTTCATGTTCTTCTCTAAGATGTTGGGCTGAGAACTGTTTACAATCTCCATTCACAGATTCAAGGTTTGAAATAATTACCTAAAAAAAAAAAAGCCCAGAAAATATGACTTGCTCCAGAGAGATTCCTGAGGAGTTAATCACAGTTCTCAGCGTTCAGGACTCTGGTTGGTCATGGTTTCTGTGGTATTATTCTGCTCCTGACAGGACATGCTGAGTTCCTAGAATCAGATTTTCAGGGTGAATAGTCAGTTACAAATTCAAGAGGTGGGTGTAACATGAACTCTCTAATTTTCACCTCAAAGCAGTTGTTTATCTGAATCTTCCTGCTTGGAAACTCAATCCCAAGCGTGTTCACCCACAACACCCACAATGGCAATCCTGGCAGAGTAACCACATCCCAAACGCTCCAGCTGAGGCAAATATAGCAGAGAAATAGTTGGGGCTGATACAGGAGCTGTTGTCTTTCATGTCCTTCAGGGCAGTTCATACCCACTGAGTGACTGAAGCATGCAGGATGGGAACACAACAACAGCTTTATCCTCTCTGCTTGCAGCAAACACACAGGGTTTATTCATCATAAGCATGGGGCACAGAAATGATTTTTAAATGAAACTTCAGTTCCATCACCAGCGTGGCTGCTCCTGCCAAGGGTTCAGCCTGAGGTTTGCCTGCCAAAGATCAGGTCTGATGAAATCTGCTGCTCCACCTTGGCAAGAAAATACAGCCAAGGATGTGACTTTGCACAGAAGTTTCTTTAGATGGTCCTTTTAATTTCAGCCTCTTGTCTCTTACCCCCCAGCAGCTGAGTTTATAGAACACCCTACAAGGCAAGACAAGAAGAAATTGCCACAAAACAAAGCATTATTTGATGTATCCTGAAGGATTAAAGCTTCCCAATCAGGCTCCCAGCATTACCTGAACTTACGGATAAGGAACATGTAGTCTCTTTTAAAATTTAATTGCTGATTCAGGCCCTTTGGATAACTCTGAAAGAGCCTGGCCAGACCTTGCAAACACACACCTTCCAGGACCTTTAACCTGGTAGGTACCTGCTGTGTGTGCTGGCTGGGAAGAGGTGTGGGATGGAGAGCAGGAAGGGCCATGGGGCAGCAGTGGGAGGCAGAGAGAGAAAAGGATGGTGCCTGCAGGTGTGTGTGGAACCCATCTGGATTTATATTCACTGTTTTTTATCAGGTACACTTGACTTCACAGGTATTTTCACCACAAGTTTATTAAATTCCATGTGATCTTGAGGAAACGAAATCTCAGAGTTTTAACTCATGCCCAGCTGTTGGTATGGCCTTACCCCTTCCTTGACTTTTGGGTCTTCATTTACACCTAAGCTTTTAAAAAGGTCACTCCTGGCTTCAGATTGAAAGGTCACAACAAAAGAGACTTTTTGTAGGGAGATTGTCTGCCAAAAATTGGGTTGACCCTGGGTGGACAACTCTGAAGGTCTAAGTTGTCGTCATGTCCTGCCTCAGATTCCCCAGCTCTGAAAGGATCATGAGGTATAAAGAATATAAAGTTCTAGAAGAGTCTGAGCCCTACGCCCAAGAAAATCTGCTTGATGCAAGTATGAGCTATTTTGTGACATATGCTTATTTTCTGGAGGCGTTTGGTTTAACATTTCATTGATCTGTTTCAGGGACCACGTTAGTCCCCGTTTCAGGGACGTGATGGATTAAGCGCAGACCTGAGCCAGGGCTCAAATATACATTGCAAATCCAGGCATCCCAACCCAGCCAGCCCACAGATGTAGCTGTGTAGATTGAGAGGGGAAATGATTGCTGAGTTGTTACATTCCTTATCTGTGCCCGATCAAAGCGGAAATGGACGGAGGAAATTTCTCCTTCCTGCTTGGGGGGTGAAATTCACCCCAGAGCGGCAGATTGCAGCTGAGAGTGTCACCCCAGGATCTTGTGGAGCCGGGAAACTGCTTTCCAAGGACACAGCCCTGCTGCCTCGGAGTCCTTGCACAGATATATTTTTAGCCCATCAAGGTCTTCAGGAGGATGTTGGGGAAATGAGATCACCAGGACAGCCAGCGCCATTGCTGCCTCCGACCAGTGCCAAGCTGTCCTGACTGCAGTGGCCTCTAAACCCAGACCTTGGTGGCCACAATCCCCTCCCCAGCCCAGGGGCTTCTCCCACTGTGCCCATCCTGACTCCTGAGCCGGCTGAATCACCAGCCTGGCGCCCAGCATTGCTCGGGGCTGCAGAGGTGGGATGGGATGGAGAGCAGCCCTCGGCCTGGGCAGTGTGTCCCCGCTGCCAAAAAAAGCCACAGCACAGCCCCTGCTCCCTTTAATCATAGCAATGATGAAATCAGCTTTGCCTCTGCCGGGAGCAGCGAGTTGAGCAGGTAGGGCCGGTCCCTGGGGGCACATCTTTGGGTGCTGGACACGGACACAGCGCTCACCATCAGCTGCTGCCTTGGCAGCTTGAAAGCTGCTGCAGATGTGTGGGTGGGGGAAAGAAAACTGCCCGGAGTGTGGGACACAGCCTGCTCCCAGCACGGAACAGGTCCCAAAAAATGCAAAGCCTTGGGACATGAGTCACGCCCTTCAACTCCCCTGCTCCTTCCTCTGGAATGGCTCTGCCACGACTCAGCTGTGACAAGAGTGAAAACCACCACGGGCCATGGGAAATGGATGTGCTGTGGACTGTCCTGTAGTTTTTGATGGCCAGGAGCTGATGAACCAGGTCCTCCCTTTCAGTTTCCTCTGAATCCCCATCCAAAAACTGCCGTCACCAGAACTGGTCCAACGGTTTTCAGGAAAAAAATAGGTGGGAGAAAAGTTCTCTGTTCTCAGCCATAGGCAGGTTCCCAGTGGCCTGGCCCTAGTGAAGAGGGCTGCAGAGAAAGTGGAAATATTCTCTCTATTTTTACCCAATCAATCTCTTGTTTTCTGACCCCTTTTAGGAGTTACCCACCCATGTGTAGGATCTTCCTTCTGCTGCAGGTTCCTACTGTAAACAGGACACCACCAGAGGAAATTCCATGTTTCTTCAATCTGCTTCTCAACGATGTGGAAAGCACTGCTGTCCTTCTCTTTTCCTTCTATTTTTATTTTCTATCCAAAAGAGAAGCCAAAATGGTTCTAACTGATGGTTATAAGGAAGAGGGTGTGGATGACACTGACCCCATGCAGCTCCTGGCTCTACCTGAGAAAGAAACCTGAGGTCATGAACAAGCCCTGGGACAGATTTTTCCTTCTGGATGAAGAGAAAGGGTTTGCTTGTTCAAAGCAAATGGCAAAACACAAAAATGTTTCAGCTCTCTGCGTTCCTTTTCCCTCTCTACGAATTAATTCCCTGCACTTCATTTTGCCCATTCATAAAGCAGGAGGGCATCTTTATCTGTGGCTGCAATGAATCCACACTCACACAGAGCTCTGGGGGTTCCCAGGTGGTCTGGAAATGGGAATAAATAGCAGTGGGAGGAATAATCACAATGTTTGCAGAGAGAGGGAGATTCCTGAGAGAACAGTGCTGTAGAGCAGCCTCAGGGATC
>VRYO01002014.1:3038808-3086876 GCA_009812075.1 Sialia sialis | reverse complement strand
TCTCCTCTCCTCTCCTCTCCTCTCCTCTCCTCTCCTCTCCTCTCCTCTCCTTTTTCCATTTTCCTTTTCCTTCTTTCCTCTCTCTTTTTTCATCTTTTTGTTTTTCATCTCCCCTCAGACTCCGCTGTGGGGGTCAGTAAAACAATTCAGAATTTACAGACACGGATAGCAGCTACATTTGGCCGTGCAGCAGAAATCCTGTTATTCAAGCCTTGTGGGATTCCTTCGGTGGTTTCCTATTCCTCCTTCCAGCTTCCTCACCGCCAGACCTGTGGATTGTCAAGTCCCAGCTTGTCCCTGCGTGCCTGTTTCCTCCTCCACAACTTCTCCCCCCAGGCTCTCCCTATCCCACACACATTCCTAGCCTGTCTTATGCTGCCCTCTATCCTTGGAATAACCTTCCTCCTACTCCAACAACAAACCTCAGCTCTCTGCCTGCACATCCCAGCATTGCCCAACCGTTCCCTGTGGGTGTCTCAATCCTGGAATGCCCCAAACCCTTTTCCCTAGAGCACTGAAGCACTAACACTGCAGTGCATTTAGCATTTGGTGTTCTTTATTGGAGATTTATTGGGGATTAGCCAGACTCTGCCTGCCCCAAACCCACACTGCTGGACCCCTGTGGAGAGCCCCTGGCAGGGCAAACCTGGATGGAATTCCTGCTCACAACACTAATTCAGCTTTTCCTGGGAGCTGACTGACAGCAAATTTATTCCTCGGGTTGGTTTGGATGGTGAGGGGTCATTGTGCTCAAAGCCCAAGGCTTCTGCATTGAGCATCCTGCTGGTTTTTGCAGGAATCCCTGGAAGATCAAGTCATCCAGATGGAGAACCTTTAATAATGCTAAAAATAGGAGAAAGAACAATTCCCTCCATTTTTAAGTAGCAGCCCCTCACTGGTAGGCCACTGTAGATCATACAAAGATCTTCCCTCAGAAAAAAATAAAATCAAAATTATCTTAAAACACTTCCTGAAGCAGTAAAGTTCATTTATATTTACTAACACTTCCCACTGAGCGGTATTTGTTCCTATTTCCTTGAACTGAGTTTGTCACTTTTGTTTTGCCTTCCTATTTTTAGATGTCAAAAATATAATTTTGAACAACCCCTTAAATCAATGCCCTTTCAACTGATCAGTGCTGCAACGATTCAAAATGCAGATTATTTTTAATTTTACAGATTTTTTTCAGATTATTTTGCAGATTTCCTGCAGTTTATTTTTAATCTTGGAGTTCTTAGTGAACATATAAAACATGGGGAGTTTAAACTGAAGCCTTACTCCTGTTTCTGTATGCTACATACTTCTGCCATATGCTGCAGAGAAAGGAGGATTTCTTTAAGCTCTAATACAGAATCCAAGAAGAAAGAGGGTTTTTTATAGATCTGATCTTTGAAAAGATTAAATTTCCTCTCACTGACTTGCAAATTTGCCCCTACAGGCAACTCTGTCTGTCCCTGATGAACACTCAGAACCTCTCAGCTACTTTCTGTTTTCCTACAGATACTGCAATCTTGATTAACAGACTCATCTTTTATTTTCCCATCCAGGGCAAATTTATCTGAATTCACTGTGGTGGCACAGGGAGGCTGGCTGGGGCTAACACTGGGAGTTGTAAGTAAGCAGATAATTCTCTGTATTAACTTCACTTTGGATTTTTTCTTGTGTTGAATGGGCCCTGTTTTGATTAAATCAGACACGAGCAAATCTGAAATGAATTCTGTGAACTGGAGGGATCTGCACTGCTGTAAATTAAACCAAACTCTCTCTCCTCCCCTACAGTGAAGTTACATGTTTTAGATGATGACAAATTTATTTCCTCTTTCTTGATTTGCCTGTGAGACTCTGTGCACACAAAAAGGACACGATGCCTCCCCCAAAGCTGTACATTTTTCACTCCACGATTATATTGCAACCATTACTAACACTCATCAGCACAACACTGTAATTGTCTTGCAACCAAGACCCTAAAAATAGCTCTGCAGGGAAGGTGCATTGTTCCGTGCTTGCACACGTGCATCCAACACTAAATTGAGAGCCACAAATCTCAGCTCTCAAGGTGAAAAGACCTCACCACGTTTCCTGACTGAAGCCCTTCAACACACACAAAGAGGAGAGAGGAAACATATGGACCAGTCATTCTTTAATGTGGGATTGACTTTCAACTCATCCCAGATTTGCCATCACACCCAGCAGCCATATGTTGGATTTGCCTCTGTGGACAGTTCAAGGCCAAGGCAAGTTGAGGTTGTTTCCTGGCAGGTTTCAGCCTCCTCCTGCCTGGCATGGCCAGACCTTTGCTGGGTCCTGCACCTTGGCTGCAGCTCTGTGGGCAGAAGGGACTGTGAGTCCTCCCCAGAGTCACTTGGACTGACCAAAGCTGGCAATAAAGGGGATTTGAGTCATCCCAAACTCACCTGAAGAACTCACACGATGCTGCTCACAGCAGACTTACGTGGAGAGAAGACCCCAGCTGAGAGTAAAGATGGAAATGCCCAGGCAGGATCCCCTGGTGATATGGTATCCCTGTGGGGATTTTGGAGTGATGCAGTGATGTCTAGAGGAGGATGGGCTTTGTGGAGACCAAAAGCCAACCTGTGTTAGAGCCTGGCAGAAGGCATGGACAGAGTGACTACAGGGTACAAAGCAGCTTCTGCAGAGCTCTTCACTGAACAAAAGGCAGTGTAAGGACACAATTCACAGGACAACCTTACACACCATGCACTGGAAATTCACAGGATGCTCAGAAGCAGGATGAGTTATTCTGGAAAGTTGTTCCTGAACCCAGCACTGACATAACTGGACAAGCAATGGCATTTTCTGCCTCTCTTTCACTTGCTGCTAAAATATCTGTACTAAAACTTGTGTCAGTGGGTACATTGTGAAGGTTAAAGGCATGTTCTGGAAGCATCACTGAAGATGCTGTGGTTCTTGGTGCACTCACAGGACTTCCAAAGGATATTGGTGAAATACTGCTTTCACTGATATCAAAAGCAAAGCTGTCACTGACATTCATAGGGCTGTAACTTTTCCATCTCTGGCTGCTGGATACATCTGGATATGTTCCCTTCTGTGTTCCATGTCTGGAGAAGCCACGTGTCATTTCTCAGGAATGAGCCAAGAGATATTATAATTTCTTCCTTGAACTTACTGGTACAGCACTTGTGTGTGTTATTCACTGCCTTTAATGCTCACATCCCTGCTCAATCTTCTGTTTCTAGGATAAAAAGCCTACTCACCAGAACTGTGCTTGGACAGAGATTGAAATAGGTTCTCTGCAGTGGGGGTTGTTATTAATTATCCAGGAAGAAGAGGATTGCAAGTGACTTTTCCTTAGGCAGACCAGAGTGAGAAAGGAAAGCTGTCTTCCCTTATCTTGATCAATGCATGGTGAAGTCCCCCTTGATCTGGCAGAGCTGCCATGAAGGTAAAAATTATCATTTTCAAACTGAAGTGTTGAGCTGCTTCATGCTAATTGCTTGAAACTCCTCAGGCCAGGGAAGACAGCCAGGACAAGTTTTTCAATACTCTTCAAAAGGTTTGGCTGCTCAATCCCACTTACTTCAATGTGGCTGCTATCAAAATCTCGTGGGCAGCCTGAGCAACTCATCCCACTGAGGGTTTTTTTTTAGTGAAACACTCAAAACATGCTCAGGAATTGAAAGCCAGAAGAACATTCAGTCTCCAGACCAAAACCTGCTTGTTATGCCTTGTTTAGACTGATTGCAATTGTGTAATTGCCTCTTGCTCTGCCTCTTGCTGCAGAAACTTCTGCTTGTGCTCAATCCTAATTTTTAGCACTGGGTGCATTAAGGTGTGATCACAGCAAAACCACAGATGATGGGGAAGAGCCACTTCTCACTGGAAGCCTGGAGGAACATCAGTGAAAGTGGAAATACAGCAAACAGGATGCTCCCCCCCAGCCTGAGCTTCCTGTAGGAATAAAATTCAGTTTCTTCAACCTGAGGATAAATAAGCAACTGAGGAACAGCTGGGACAGCCTGAAGATTTGTTCAATTGTCTGTGAGCTAAGGCCTGAGGATAAAATATCTGCTCCGGAGCAAATGAGCGTGATGTTGGAGAGTCTGGTTAACATTCAGTGGGGTTTGCAGGACTTCAGATGAGCTCCAACAGGGTTTGTTTGAAGCCTGAGAGCTGTCAGATCTGAAAGCTGTGGCAGAGAGCACAGGTTAAAACCTGCTCATTTCACATACGTGTGTAATCTCAAGGAGCAGATTTTGTGAGAAGACTTGACCCTTTGTCTAGTTTTGACACATATTTTTCCTTTTTAATATCATTTTGAAGAGTATCTGTTGCTGAGCAGAGCTTATTGGAAATATCTGCTGTCTTCTGAGACTATTATTATAAGCAGGACTTGAGCTACAGAGAGATCAAACAGTCTCCAGCTGCTGAACTTCCAGTGCCCTTTCCAGCAGCTGTTGGTATTTTACAGCTCCCAGGATTTATACATTGCAAACAAGCCTTTTGTACAAAGCAGATATGATATTCACAGGCCACAAAGACAGGCAGTCCCAAATCATGGCTCACAAGTAACACACTGCAAGATTCTCTGGTGTGTTTGGAGCTGTACACTCTCCCTGCTCCAGGCAGGACAGGAGAGCAAAGCACAGTGCTGGTCTGATGGGACCTGGCTGCTCAAATCTCAGTGGGATGGAAAATTATTTTACATGTTTGACACCACGGCCTGGCTTCCAGCTTATGGTGCAGATTAAGATTTCCCTTGTGGGGGGTCTGTGTCCCTTCTGTCCTTTGATGTCCTGGGCTCTGGTCCAGAAGAAGAGACTTCTGACTTGAGATGTCATGGAGAAATTCAAACAGAAGCCAAGGAGGAGCAGGCAGAGGTGCACAACATGGAACCTGGGTTGAGATCTCATGCTTGGTGACACAAACCAGGACAAAACCAGTGTGCTATGAGCTCAGCCAGCTCACTGAGATTGGAAAAGCTGCTAAAACCAGACTCTTGTTTCTGGGGAATATAGAATGACCTTAAACAACACACTGATTTTTATTTTTTTTAAATGAACAGATGTGCTATTGAGAATCAGAGCCGGCATCCACAGCTGCCACAGGGTCTAGCAGATGGCAGAGCTGTCAGCTCAGGAGCTGATCCTGCTTTGTCCAACAGCCCTGCCTTGCTGGTGAGTTTGGAGCCATGGTGGAGCACAGGCGCAGAACCTGCAGAGCTTACAGGAGCCCAGGGCCAGCAGCACCTTGATGAGGTGTAATTGCTCTGAACGGTGTATGTGTGTGTGAAGGGATGGAGCTGAGAGCTGCTTCCCCTCTGTCCTTCCCAGTTTGTTCCCAGCAGGGCTGGGAAGTATTTTGCTGAGTATGCAGCAAGGGAATGGGGACAATGAGGGATTTCCTCCCTGTTTTTTAGATTAACATGTTCACCTTCCCTCCAACACTGGCTGACAAAGTTTCTCAGCTGCAGTCTGGAGAGTTCCAGTGGGGTCACCACCAGGCCCAGGGGAAAAGCAGGGAACAAGCTGGAGTGAAGAGCATCATAGTGGCAGAATGGAGATTTGGCCAGCAGGTCACTGATGGCCATCAAAGCCACTGTAACAGCCTCTGGGCAAATCACCCAACCTCCTCAAAACCAGGGGAGGAGAACATCTGCACAGCCAGTGCAGCACAGTTCTGTTTCTGCCATGCCCCTTCTCTAACCCTCTGTAAGCTGGAACATGCTCTTAGCAAAGCCAGAGATGAGCCCAAGCCCTCTGCATGAATAGATCACCCCAAAATTCCATGGGCTTTTCATGTTCAGTGACACTGGGGTAAGTGTGAGCTTGTCCCAAATTAAGTGTGCCTGTTGCCATAAAGGCAGAGGTGGCTCTGCCATACAGAAATGTGCATCTCAGAAATCCTTTCCAGGGACAATTAGTTGAAAACACTGATTATGCAAATGTCTGACCTGTGATGCCACAGTTGGGCATTTTAATGCAGAAAGAACAGCAAGGCTGTTCCACAGCTCCCCAGCATGTTGCCACTGTCTTTGATTTAAAATACAATCCTCACAGATATTCTGAAAAGGAACAAACCCCCCAAAAACTCACAGCTTGTTTCTAGTAACACAGAGCTATAGGAAAGCTACCTAAAAGGCACATCAACCAAAGATTAACTTAAGTTTTGCTTCCCTTGCCTGCGTGTTGCTGAAGAGCCAGAGCCCTGCAGCTCACTGCAGCCTGTCTTGCCTTTCCTGGTGGCTGTGCCTCGCCTCCCTGCTGTGCTGTCACACAGCCATGCTAATGCTTAGCAGCAGGAACAGTATTTAAGCATATTATCAAACTCCACCAGTTATTCATATACTCCACTGCACAGACACACTGACAGAACATGATCAGAGCATGAATCACAGGCCCTTTGGTCTATCTTTTTTACACACAGCAACTATCTCCTTTCTTTGCTACCAAGCAGGTTTCTGAAGGTGACATTTGACTGTGCCAAAATATGTTCTGATTGTGCTTGGTTATAGCAGCCTGTAAGCCACATTGTCCTCTCTGTCAGTGTATCAAAGTATGAGCCTAAGAGGTAAAAATATAATCTCTCCACAACATGCTTTCCTTTGGCAGTGCTGCAGAATCATTTATTCAGGGCAAATGGGTTTTCCATGGAAAGGACCCCCTGTGAGGACTGAGACTCTAAGGATTGCTTTAATGCTATTCCCACGCTAGCATTAACTTATTTCCTTTCCCTGTACCCCCAGGGAGGATTTCTCCCTCTCTCTTCACAGGTTAACAATCCTAAATCTGCTTTCTCATGCACTACCAGGCTGTTCTCTTGCTGTATCTGAACTGGTCATGCCTTTCCTCCCCTGCTCCTTTCCAGGTATGACACAGCATCTTAGGGTGGTAACAGAAGAATAAGGATCCACCAAACAATGGTGGATTTGCTTCAGAAATCCAGCATGTCCTGCTCTGAATCCTCCTTAAAGCAGAGGAGGCTGCAGGTAGAGTGAAAATCAGGTAAAATAAATTCTGTCAGCTCGATGTGTCAGCACACAAATGTCACAGGTTCCGATGCCCAGTGCTTCTCCACTGTTCTTTCGTGGAAAGGATAAAGCCTGTTACTGTAACACTCCCTTCACCCAGGTGAATGCACCTGCATTTTTTTCTCTTCCATGCTGAAGGACAATCTTGCTCTGACCTTGAAATTTCTGCCCCTCCAGCATGAGAGGCAGACGGTGCGCGCCGCGTTCATGCGCTCCAGGAAGGCACCACGAGCACTGCTCCAGAAACATTCCTGCACAGATGGAAGCATGAGTGCAGCCCTGGATTAATGACAGGCTACATAATCTCCCCCTGGCAGTCAGTGGCCTTCTGCTGCCCAGACAAATGTCAGGTTTTGATCAACCAGAAAAACCCACTGCCTACCAGGACTGTCAGCAGCTCAGCCCAGCACTTCGCTGTTGAGAGGTGAATGGGAGAGATGAAGAAACTGCTTTTCAGATTTTGAGCCATCAAATGGACAGGGCTGCATCCTACATCTATTCCCTGGAATTCCATCTTGGGCTTGGCTAAGCTGATAAAGCAGCATAAAAGGGGAGACTGACTCTTGAGATGCAGCCCAGCACCCGGAGGATGTGATGTTTCTTTCTGAAGCCACTGTCACAGCACTTCCAGTGACTCTCAGGAGTGATGGAAACAGGACAGGAAAGCTCCAAAGAATCCTGTCAGTATTTTGCCTTGAAAGTCACAAATGAAGATGGGGAAATACATTACTTGTGTTACTCTTCTGTGTATCCAAAACTAATGCCAGTTGATATGGGGCTATGATTCCAGCAGGGAAATGCAAACGACTTTATAAACCAGAAGGTTTTCTCTCTTCAGCCTTGGTAACTCCTGTCAGTTCTTTCACTCCACTCTTCTTTGTCTCATTCCAGGAGCAGCTGGACTGAGGGTTGCTTTGCACAGCACATCCCTGCATTTCACCTACTGCATTGCTCCAAATGAATTCAAACAGTCTGGTACAGCAATCCTCAGGCAAAGCACACAGTGCCTCCTGCACAAGCTGGGGCTGGCTGAGCACATCCTCATTCAGCAATGAAAGAGTTTGGGTCATCCCTTCACAGGCTGCCCAAAGGAATGTCAGGCTGAGAGACACTTCCAAGTGCCAGGGCCAGAGACAGGATGTCTAATAAGCCTCTCATTTTGTGAGAGAAGCACAAAGAATTAGGAAACGCACAACCTGGAACTAGACAAATCTGCACCATTTTTTATTGGGCTGTATTGCCTCCTGGGACCCTTTGGGGTTTTTCAATAGGATAACCACAGAAACAGGGAGTTGCAGAGGAGGAAGAGCAACATGAGTTTTCACCTATGACATGTATAATAAAGTGGAAGGGAAGTAATGGAAAGCAGTGAACAGCAAACAAATGTGCTATGAATAGGCAGTTACTCGTGGTGTTTGAATTCCAACACCATTACTGAATGCACATCTTCCACATGCAGATGTCAGAGGTCTGCATCCTGTGCAGGGATCCTGGCCCTGATGGGAAATCACTGAGGGAGTGGCTAGAAATGACTGGTTCAATTGCTTCTGCTTCTTCCAAGAACTTTCCTGGTGGGAATATCCACAGGCTTCCTTACAGCAATATTTCAGTGCCTGTGGGGCTGGGAAGATACACCAGGAAAGATCTTAGGCAGTGATGGGGATTCTGCACTGCTGCTGAGTTCTTCAATCATTATACCTGTCTTTCCATGTTAGATACCAAAACCTGAATCCCAGCTTGATCTCTCCAGGGTTTGTGGACAATAAGAAGGCACCAGAGTTGCTGCTTGGCACTCCTGACCTGGGGGAAAAGGAGTGCAGAACTGGATATAAAATTTGGTCCTTTACTCCAAGCAAACTGGGCTGACTAAACTGATGGCAGTTATGACTCAGGATGCCTTTGGTGTAGATAGAGCTGCAGAGTCTGAGTTTCTACAGCAACCCACTTCCTCATGCATAGAATATTCTCCCTTACACACGCTCCTGAAACCGACTTTTAATCAGACAGTTCAGTTAATAAAATGCAAATGAAGTGCACCTTCAGCTATGTGATAAATCTCACTTGCTCTTTACTATTCCTTAGTCAGGCAAAAATCCTTCTAACTGATCATTTATCCAATTTAAGACTGGAAAGTAAAATGTAGAGAGATTGTTGTAGTCATCTAATATTAGCAGCATGCATCATTAATTTTGCACATATGTTTTTGTCATAACATAATGAAAGTAGCTATTGTCACAGCCACGCAGAAGGGAGCATTCTGTTCTTTCCAAGAACCTCAAATCTGCATTTCCCAACATTTATAATAATTACACAACAGTCATCACTCCTCCAACCTACTCTATCCTTAGATTTCAACTTATGGATGGAGATCACTGCCTCAATATTACTTTAAAGCCAACAGCTGCAAAATCACTGCTATTATTTTTCATTACTTCTAAAACTATTTAGTGCATTTCCTGTCACAGGACAGCACTAGGTGTATTTTGGTTTTATCAAGGACAAAACCTCTATCCCTGCAGTCATTTCTAAGCCCCACATGTTCTGTTTGCTCCAGGCTTGGCCTGATGGCAATTCAGAAGAATGGCCACAAGTTTCTGCAGTTGCTTTTCTGGGAGAAATTAAACATTAGGGTGAGGAAAATAAACGGAGGTTGTCCTGTTCTGCAGAATTAACCAGTGGCAATTACAGGCACTGAGAACCTTGGGATGTCTGGGCAGGAAAGATAAGGGCTGGGAGAAAAAATTACAGCCATGTTCACTTAGAGACACTGAGAAAGTCAGTGGCTTTCTTGTTAATTATTGATAGGGCAAGGGGCCTGAATAATTTCTTTCAAAATCAATGCCAGAAAAGTTAGTAAATGGAGAAAATCCTGAAATCTGAGTCTATGCCTGCTGCCTCTAAGGAGTGGAAAGAGAATGTCTTCAAAATTCAAGGCCTGGATTTCCCACTACTCAAACCATCATAGAGAAATGGGGTGAGGAGATTATCATGGGAATACAAGATTTGACTATTAACATTTAAAAGCTGAAAGAAAAAGGTTTGGTTCACTTCTCTTAAGCAGGACCACATAGCCATCCCAAAGGGGCAGTTCCAGCTCAGAATCTCTGCACTTAGGTCCAGGGTGGACAATCAGTTGGCTTTCTGCTAAGAGAGAAAAGGAAGTGCTGACCAAGATATCCAAGTTTAAGTGAAACAAAACATTTTAAAGCAAATTTTCCACATGTGGTTGAACTAAAATCTGCCTTTTTATCTGGGTACAACCCTTCCCAGCTCCAGTGTGAGCCAAGTTAAGCTCCACAGCCTTAGAAAGTAAAAATTTCAAAGGGCTCTGGTCCCATTTGGACTGGTGTGAATGTAGATCATTACAAGAATCATTCTGCATTTATATCAGTTGAGAATTTGGCATACAGTCCTGATTTCTGTGCTGGCACACAGATCTGCTCCTGTGCTCCATAACAACCTTTTCTAGGAGCTGTATTACTCACGCCAGAGATATGAAACTCTGCACTAAACAGGCATTTCAGGAAACACCAGGGCTCCCACTGGTATGCAAAACCCTCTAGGATCTGATAATAAAATGACCACCTCAGGGCTTTCAGGAACTATTATATTGTATTGGGAACCTCATTACTTAAATTCTCTAATTCTAGGTGAAGTTGCTGCTGTATGTGGCCCAGCAGGAGGAAGAAATGTAACTGAAGGAAGGGGAGGTGAAAAGAATCATGTCAAAGACTCGGGAGCTCAGAGAAAACACAGAAGATCAGAGCAGCTGACAAGCCATCCTCAGCCAGGAGAAGGATGACCTCCCCAGGCTGTTATCCACAGGGAATGGTTAAAGGCTCAGGATTCACCAAGGCAGGGCATCAGCTCCCTCAGGTGACTCAGAAGAGGCTCCTTTGCAGAATGTGCAATGAATAAAGAGCACATGGGGTTGATGCACGAGCTTCACAGGCACCTTGTAACTCAAATAAAATCCTTAGATAACAAAGGAGACTGAAAAGCCTCCTGGTTGAAGCAAAGGAGCTGCTGTCACAAGTCCCAACCAAGTTCTGTCCCTGGTCCACCCCTGATACTCAGTATGAGCCACAGTAAGTTGGGGTGGCATCTTTCTGAAGTGCAAACCTGTGTGTACAAACAGATTTTTTGATGCTTAACTTGAAGAAGCTGTGGCCTGGGTCACAGAGATAACTGTGACACAGACATGTAAAAGGAACTCCATTAGCAGCCTTTCATAGGGGAAACTCTGGATTCCCACTCCTTCATTAGGAATGAGGGAATTTGTTGGATGCTGAGGAATGCTGGCACAAATGATGAAATGAAGGATGGGTCTCCTCAGGCAGCTCCTGGATGAGAAGGAGGGGCACAAAGTGGGTACTGGAGGATAGCTCAGCCCCTTAAATTGGCACTTGGAAGGGCTGGAGAGTACCCTGGCTAAAACAGAGAAGGAGAAGTGGGTATGAAGCACAACAAGAGGTTTTTTCTGCCTTATTCTTCAGGGAAATGAACCCAGGCAACCATTACAGCTCTTCCACTCAGAGCACCTTTTGGGATGCTCAGATTTACTCAGCTCATCTCCCCCACGTTTCTTATATTGTCTTCCAGCATCTCATACAACCTGGGATGGATTTAATTATTCACTTCACCCTCCCACCTGATAGCAATAGTCATTCCACAGGAATTTCTGGGATCTCTCTACATAAAGACATTGTATTTCCTTGACATTCTTTATTAATTAGACCCACTTTTGCATAAGGATACTGGTAGGCCTCTGCTTATAACAGATCTCCCTCTGCAGCCATGTAACTCTTTCCACCTAGCCTTGGGGAATGCTTCTCCTTCTCCTGCACCTGAATTGTTTTTTATTTAATGTAATTGGAGAAGTTTTAAATCTGCACCAGAGCAGCCATGTGGCTGTCTGCTGCTTCTTCTGAAGTCAGTGTTAACTTCCACAGGATGTTAAACTCACAGATGCCTCATATGCCTCAGAATTTATTAACTGAATCTCAGATTCCATCTAAAGAACACAAGTTTCCAGTGACATTTTGTCCTGCTGCTGCTAACGGCTTGTGTGATCCACAAAAACCTTTTCCTGTCTGCAGGCATTAGTCCACAGGGTTCAAACTTAGATCCCTCTGCTCAGAATGACTCAGTCACTAAATGCCAAAAGGAGAAGAGGGCTTTGGAGGGAGTTCACCAGGCAGAAACAACCATTTCATTTTTCTTTATTCTCTCCCATTCTCATTCTTCTAGTCTGGAGAAAGGGAAAAAACCCCATTGTCTACTTTGTTCAATGCTGTGAGACTCCAACACGCTGCACAAACAGGAAGGGGAAGTGTTTTTCTAGGTATTAACTCATGGCAGCACACTGAAGTGTTGCCAACTTGTGCCAATGCCCACAAGAGTGTGGGAATTCTGAGAGCACGCAGGATGATTTGGGAAGAGTCACTGCTGGACCAAGCTCCCATGGCACCACTGAAACCACACACAGAGCTCAGCCTGCTCTCCAGAAGCACCTCAGATGAATTCTTTGGGTTTTCAGACGGTTGCCAGGGCAGGGTTAACTACTCACTCAACACTGTGCACTATTCTTGGCCTGTCCCTTCTTGGAAAACTACAAGGTGAGGAGAACAAGGTGAGGAGAACAAGGTGAGGAGAACAAGAACCACCTGCCCAGGAACTCAGCAGCCAACCTGCACTCAGATACCTGAGGTGAGGTGCAGTTGACACGGTCTCTATTTTAGATGACCCTCTTTGTTCTGGTTTCAACATGTTGGGCCCTTCTGATAAATATAATCTGTATGTTTGCTGTGGCTGCCCCATCCCTGGAATGTTCAAGGCCAGCTTGGACAGGGCTTGGAGCAACCTGGGATGGTGGAAGGTGTTCCTGTCCATGGTAGGGGGTGGAATAGGATGCTGTTTAAGTCCCTTCCAACCCAATCATTCTATGATCCTGTGATTTTATGCTTCTTATAAAGTCTTTTTTCATATTTATTCCCCATTTGCAACTAGCTGAAGGAGAACTCTGAAGAAGAAAATCCATGCGAGATGAAAAAGGCTCATCCTAAAGCAGAGCATGACCTCAAAATGACAACTGCCATCCTCAACGAGATGAAGTGAGCAAAACTTGGAAGATGTACTGAGGAATTTTCATGGTTTAATGTGTCAGCTGGAGTGGAATTTCCCAGGGTACAAAATCCTACTGGGTGCAGTTGTGCTACGTCACAGCTCTGACAGCATCAGCTACAGCTGAAAAGTCCCTTGACCAAAAATTCACTGGGAAAATCCACTGCCATCAGCATTAGCCCAATGACAAGCACAAGTACAGTTCAGTAATTCAAGCAGGCAGAATCAAAAATACAAGATTCTGTTTCCTAAGTCTTTCTCTGACTCATTGTCTGATATTTGTAATTCATCTTCCACGCTCACCCACATTTAAAATGTGTATAATCACTGGGAAGTTATGAGGCTTAAATGATTCATGTTTATGTAAGGCCTTCTGATCCTCAGATAAAAACTGTTTTAGAATTGCAAAATATTATCACAAATTATAACTTTATTTTAGTGTCACTATTGACTACTTCAGTGATGGGTCTGCCAGCACTGCTCTGAGAAACCTCCCTTTAGAAATTATCTTCCTGGAATACAAATATCCAACTCCATATTATCCAAACCACTAATTTACCTAGTTTATGAGCTAAGTAGCAAAGGCAATGTGTACAATCATTAATGCATAGTGCAAGCTTTGCTAATTCAAATTCTCCACAGGGAGTACAAGATCCTTGTGCTTCAGAGCAAGGCCACCAGGACACTTAAAAGACAGAAGAAAAATTAAGTGTTTTGGTCCTTCAGAGCGGCAAACAGGTTCAGCTTCCCAGGCTGCTTGAGCCTTTCTGTGCAGGCCAGTTAATGATGGGGTAAGAGAAGCTTTCACTAAGGAAAAAGGGACTTAAGTGCTCTGCAAGTCCCACTAAGAGACAGGACACAAAATCTCAGCTGTTCACTATAGAGCAGAAACAGATTTGGCTTAATTCATTTGTTGTAATGTCCTACCTTTGCCACCCCACAATTTGTGCAGTTTTGACTTTTTGATAAGACTGAGTTGGCATAAAAGATTAATACAGCCCTTTAAACCTACCCTGTTAAAATGGAGTCTGGAGCCTATCACTCTTTAAACCCTTAAATAACAGAACCAGCTGAGATCTAGTATTTGTTTTTCCCCAGACAGATGCTGATGTTTTTTTCTACAGCAGATTCTAATTTCTCTAAGAGCTTGTGAAACCCCTGGGCTTGGAAACATTTGCCTTTTAGTTTCCAGTGACTGAACAGTTCAGCCAGCTCTGAATCCAGCTTGTCTTGTGTATTATCCACTCACTGGAAACTCCACTGTGAAGTCTGGGGAACTGTGTGCTCACTGCAGATCTGCTGCCATGCTGCTCTGACCAGGAGGAAGGTGATGTGTTCCAGGATCCTCCTCAGGCCGTCAGCAAAGATGTCTGATCAACCTCCCCATGGACTCTGCTGCCCTCCAAGGCACTGTCCCTCTCACTCTGGAAGGAAAGGTGAACAAACAAGAAATGAGGCCACAGTTCACAGGATGTGCAGTTACCATTCTGAATTCAAATATTTATTCCATCCAAGTATTCCAGTATTCAAATATTTAACTAAACACTCAGCATTTCAACAAAAACATGACACACAGACCTAGATTGCAGCTATTTCTATGAACAAGCCTCTATTTCCCTCAAGTAACCAAATCAGCTTGATTAGATTCCTGAAGGCCAAATTCCAACATCATACAGGAAGCCAACCATGGTGCAGATAACATCAGCTGTCTGCTGAGACACCTGGCCAGGCATTCCTGCTTTCTTGGCTCAGTATTCCCAGCCATAGATCTCTCTCAGGAAATAAAATCCAATTGAGCTGACAAACATATAGAGAAAAGAGTGAAGAAATTAAGATTCTTGTCCATATTCTCACAAATTTCTCTCACATCTCCAGCTCACAGACACTGCTGTGCTTGTATGTGTACTCCAGTCACTCCAGACAGTGAAGAGCTGGAAGCTGAGGCTATATTTGAATAGAATGCTCTGAACATGTTCCAATGACTAAATTGATGGTATCAGTAATAAGGAACATTTCCATTTCAATTCACTTTAGAAATGTGAGCTGATTAATTCTCATCCATATCAGGAGATAGCTCCATGTTGCCAGACACCTTGCAAGAGGGAAAACAGGTAGAGGAGCTTGTCCAGAGGCACAGAAAGCAGCAAGGTCAGTTCAAGCAGGGCAAGGCCACAGGAAGAACACAGTTGCCATGGCTGGGACAGCAGAGCTCACGGAGATGCCCCAGAGTGAAAGCAAAGCTGGAGATGGACAAACAGCTCATGAAGAAATGGGGAAGCCCAGTGTAAGAATGGAATCTCTGCGAAAGTCCAGGGGAATTCCTCAGCAAATCAATGCAGCCACAGGTGCAGCCATGAGTGCAAAGCAGAATCCAGCTCTGCAGTGGGAGCTGCTGATGCCAGAAGCAGCTGCTGGCAGCTGATGCTGAGCACTGCCCATCCTGGCTGATGGAGCAGGAATCCCCCTCACAAAGGTCAGGGCACTCTGCACTCCCCCGGGCTACTACAGCCATCCCAGTGCAACTACCAACTGGAATAAAGGGAGTTTGCCAGGGAGGGAGGATCTCTTGGCCCCTGAAGCCTTACTCAGCATCATATGACTGACCTCTCTCTTCCAGCTGAGCTCCCATGCTCCTGTTCACTGGCTGGAAGATAACCTGGCTGAGGCCAATGCCCAGCTGGCTGCAGTGGAGGAGAGCCAAGCTGAAAATAAAGCCATCAGGCCCCAAGGTAAACTCACTGACAGCTTTGTGCAATGTTACTTCCCTTGGATCCTTCTCTTCCCCTACATTTCATCCAGCTCTGGCAGCCCTGCCCTGTCTCCTCTCGCAGATCTGCCCAATCCTTCTCTCACTCCAGTCACATTGAATTAGCTCCTCTCCTGTTTCTTTATACAGTTATTGCACAGCCAAAACCAGCCAGCTGAGTTGGGAGCTCCAGGAAGCTCAGGCTTAACCAGACTGTCCACTAAAGATTTCTCTCTCCTTGCACGCAGATGACTTGAGAAGGCAGCTGGATGAGGAGCCCAAGGTGCTGGGGAGCAGCAGCTGCCTGCAGAGGCTGCTGCTCTCATGGGTCATGCACTGCCTGCTCCTTTGAACGTTGTCCACTTCAAAGTAACAAATCTGTTGTGTTAGCCCTCACAAAGGAGAACTTTCTCATGCAAGTTAATCCCTGGGCTTGTCAGCAGCTGGTCTTGGAGGGGATGTGGGTGACATGAGCCTCGTATGGAAAAAAGATTGGGATCTCCCATGAGCTGGCAGCAGAGCAGAACACAGAGAGCTCCTGATTATCCATCCACTGTCCATTCAGTGGACTGTGCAGCAGTTTATTTGCAGAGATCACAAAAGTCTGGCTCAAAATATATCAACACTTCATCTCCCTGTCTGACACCTGTGTGTTGGAAATTTCTGCTTATCTCCAAAGAGTTATTCTAGTGCTGCACCCGTATATCACCAGTCTGGCAAGGATTCTGTGTTCAGAACAATCACCAAATGGGTTTACTGTCATAATTCTTTGAAACACTGTTTGAGAGCAAACAGTGATGGTGACAAGCCAAGTTCTGTTTTCAGTTGTGTGAGCTCAATTCAATTCACTGCAATAAAGCAAAACACAGGTAAGGAAAAACTAAAACCTTGGCTCCTGAACAGGAAGATATTTTGAAGGCCGAAATGTTTCTAGATGGTCCACAACTGAGTGGTTCAAGTGGAACCTTGAGTCCTGCATGGCTGCTGTGGGAGCCCAAACAACACTGAGCAGGATTTGGACCTGATGTAAGAGCAGCTGGAGAAAGAAGAGAAATATAAAGCTGAACTGCAGTTCAGCTCTCTAAACTCAACACTAAAGTCACAGTCTGGAGGACCAAACAGAGGATTGATGACATTGATAGAAGGAAAAGCTGGAAGAAATCAAGTGAGCACTCAGCTTTCAGGGAGTCTGGGGCTTAGGGCAGTCTCATTATTTAGTTTAGCTGCTGAGTCACAGCTTATGGATGTGATCTGTTGGGATGTAATTTGGTAAGAGAGAAAGCAAAGAGCTCCAGCCAAGAGAAGGAAAATAATACTTGCAATAACAGAGACTATTGAGACCTAACATTGGTACACTGACAACAGAAAACAAACCTTTCTGATTAGAGCTTGAATTTGGGTAGGCTTTTTTAATTTCAACCGCACTTACTCTTCCATTAGCCCTACAAAAGCCACGATAATTTCCAAAGGATAAACCAAACACCGAAGTTTTTACAATCTGTTTTCTGAGACTGCTGCCAAGTTACCATCTTTTTCCTGGTGAAAACAGTGATGGTGTTCAGTTGGTGGGATTCCACCACTCCTCAGCTCCATGAACTACCCACCAGGATATTTCTGCCATCTCTCCTTTAGGACAAAGTTGGCTGTGAGGCTCTGGAAGCAGAGGAGACAGTGCGATCAGTCCAAGCCTGGGCTGCCAACATGGAGAAAACTAAGCAGAGGCTTCAGAATGAAGTGGAAGAACTCACTGATGACTTAAGAAGGCAAAAAATCCACCCAGGAGTGTAACTCTGCCTGACCAGCAGGATCTAAGATCTGGTCCCAGAGGCTCTGGGAGTATTTCTGTTAATTCAGGTCAGCTTTGGTCCTTATTTCTCAAGGTCTCTCTGTTAAATGTCAAGCAATCTGTATGGCCATGAGAAGCAAGGCTAAGACTTCTCACATCAAGAGAAAACTCAGATGAGAGCCACAGCTAATTCCTGGGAGCACACAGCATGCTTCTCATAAGCTCATTAGCTGACTTCCAGAAACAAGAGTACAGCTAAAAGCAAAACCCTCCTTTACTGCAAGGCAAGGTATTCATCTTCCTTTAAAGGATAATGATATCCTGCTTTGAACTTTTCAGTGTTGCAGTACTGGTGGGTTGGCCACTGGTTATTAACTACCAAACTCAGAGCAGACCTAAACAACACAATTTAGGCAGCAGCTCCTTCATTAAATTAGTATTTCTACTCTTGCTCATGAGCATGAACAGTAGTGCAACTGTGGGATATTTGAATAAAAATGTTACTTAAAATAGGCACAAAGGCTGCTCCAAATCCACTGAAGTCCTTGGGTACCTGCCAATGCCTGCAGTTGGCTTTAGAACAGATCCCAAGAGCCGAAAATCCCACATACAGCATTGCATTACTGGGCTGAAAAAATCTGTTTCCCCATCCCTTTCTTTAATGAAGCAGTTCTTTATTCTAAGGTTCCTGTGGTGTGCTTGTCACCATGGTATCTGAACACATGTGTGGATCATAAGGATATGTGGAATATTTGTGATTAAAAGCTCCTAGGAAAGAAAAACATACCTTTATTCTTTCCCTTCATGACAAGCAGTTAAACAGTCTAAAATAATCTTGAATAACATCTTGTTTGTAACTGAATCTGCTTTGAAATAGAAAAAGTCACACTGATCAACCCAGGCAATTACCAACAGCACATCTGCACAAGGAACATCTGAAGTGGAAAACATTTGCCCCACAGCAGCATCATTATAACCACAGGAGCAAGGATGACTATCACACTGATGGGAACTGGGTGATCTTGTTAAATTCCTAATGGTGAGGAAAGACAGCCTCATAAACATTTTAATCATCCATTCAGAGTGACCAAGAGAAATGCTGCCAGCCTCTAGAATGGCTGCCAATTTAACTGTGATTGCCTGGCAGGACATGCAGAGAAGTGAAGTGTGAAGAAAACTTGTGTCCAGTGAATGCTTGGCTTTATTTTTCCAGGCCAATTCTGCTTGTGCTGCTCTGCACAAGAGGCATAGAGCCTTGGTACAATGCTAAAGGAATGGCAAAAAAAAGGGCAAAGAGCTGCAGGTTGAAGTGAATTCACAGAAGGAATGTACACAACTGAAAATGTAGAGCTTAAGGCTGCCCATGAAGAATCCTTGGAGTCCCTGGAATTTATGAAGAAAGAGAACAAGGCCATTAAGGTTAAGAAATGGTTTGATGTACAAAAATTCTGCACATCATAAGCCCCTTGATTTCCACTGAATGATGTCTTGGAGTGTCTTCCAGCACCAATTCCACTTTCCTTATTCCTAGCAGTGCTTTCAGACTCTGAGGACATTAATTTGGTGCTACAAAAGAGGCTGCAGTGCCAGTTCTGGCTACCAGCATCCTCCAATTCTGAGCAATTCCCTTGGGGGGCTGTAACAAGAGCCAGCTTTACCCTGGGAAGATGAGACTCCCTTTAACCTCTGTGCAGAGGATTCAGCATCTCCAGCAATCAGTTCACAGCAAGTCAATCAGACTCCTCTCAATCTCCCTCTTTGCATCCCTTCTCCCTCCTGGCTCTTCAGTGATAGCAGATCACCACCCTCCCTTCTCTGTTGGTTTTTTTTTTACATTTCAGTAAATTACAGAAATTGATCTCTTACAGCAGGCTGGAAGATTGTAAGCATTTAGAAGATGCAATAGCCTGCTGTCCTTGTGGCCAAAAGAAAACAGTGATGGGCACCCTGGCACACAACCAGCGTTTCCTGGGCTCTGCCCCCAACCCTTTGCTCCAGCCTCCATCAGCTGGCAGAGAGCCCCTCTCTGCTGCAGGGAGATGATGTGGTGTCCTGTTCCCACTTTGTGAAAGCAACCATCTGAAAGGGGAAGGCTGGATAAAAACTGGGAAAAAAATCCTCTTTATTTAGTGCACTTCATTCTTCCACCTCTGTGAACACACACAGCTAGCAGGGCTCATTCAGAAATCCAGGATAATATTCAGCAGTGAAAGAAAAGGGCAGGTGACATAAAGTGACTGAAACCATTTCATGTTATTTCCAGTCAAAGGATGTGTCTGGTGCACTCAGCAAAGCTCACAGTCCTGAAATAAACCTATCACATGAAATATCTGTTTTCTTCCCTAGAGGAAATTAAGGATCTAATCAGTCAGAGGAAGGGAGGGAAGAACAGTCAGGAGCTGCAAAGGGTGAGGCTGGAGATTGAGAAGGACAACTGCAGGTGGCACTGGAGGAAGCAGAGTCCTCCTTGGAGGTATCAATGCTGCAGATGTGAGAGATTCCTGCCAGCCTGGAGCCTGCTGCCCACGTAGCACCAGATGGATTTTGTATGTAAAACTGGATGGATTTTGTATGTATAACCACGTAGGCCATAATTACATTATGTACAGAATAAGGATGCAGCATGGAGGTTTTAAGTTAGACATTAGGAAAGTTTGATAATCATTAAGGGAAATTACTGCTTGGAGCAGATTGTCTGGAGGTTACACTCTCTGTTATTGGAAGTTAAATGCAGTCTGGTCTCACATCAAGTGGGACGGGTGAGGCAGGAGGTTATCCAGATTTTAGGCAGTGAATTTTTAGGATGACCTCTTGAAATCTCTCCAGCCCTGTTTTAAAAGAAGGTACTTGTGAATGGCTGGGTACAAAGTCCTGGTATCTCAGTTTTAACAGATTTGAAAAGTTGCTATATTTTTATTACTTGGTGGGCAATAATTTGATACAAGGGCTGGATCAGACTCAAGATAACAGACTGTTGTACCATATGCTTCACTGGAGTCCACAGGAACACTCACCAGCATGCAATTGAGTCTCTGCAGGAGAGTCTGGAGACTGAAGTGAAGGAGAGTGCTGAAGATCTCTGCCTGGAAATGATGGACACTGACCTGACCAGAATGGAAATGCAGCTGGATTGTGCTAGCAGGAACAACACCTGAACAAACTGCAACAGCATGGCCAGGTAAACTGGAGAGGCTGGATGCAGCTCCTGGAAAATAACTCCAGCTCTATTTTGTACTTAAGCAACAAAGCAGTAGATTATGTGCTCTTGTTTAGACAGAAATCTTGAAGACACTGAGAATTTATATTCAAAAGCCCTGGTTCTCCCACTCACACCACTTTCAATCTGCAGTAGTTTCAACAAATCTTACACAAGACAAGCATTACTATCAGTTTTTGTCAAACTGAAAACCCAAGAACTATTTATATGTAATTAAACCAAAAAAAGTTCTGTGTTTAAGAGAAGTTGTGATTGCTGTTTGAATAGGATAGCCAAGAAATGAACTGGAAACTAACAGAGATGTAAAACTAGAGACTTCCTTCAGCTCTTCATTGCTAAAATAAAACTAAGTAAGCAAATTAGTAAAAAGCTGTCTTTTTGTCGGAATAAAGTGCTACAATTGCTGCCAAAAATCCAATTCTAGTAACTTAAAGAATAACAACAAAGACTCTATCTCCCTATACACATCTATACACATACACAGACTCAAACCCAACTTGTGCTCAGTTACATCAGCCTCAATCAGAAACAATTCTCTTGAAGTCAGCGTGGGGACAATGAGAGACAAACATGGTGCTGAGAGAGCTGGGGTTTTCATGGAGTTTGGTTTTATGTTTGCTTTAAAAAAAAATAAAAAATCTGGCATCACCTTAAAGAGCTTTGCAGAGAGACCTCCTAAAATTTTCAGCATCCTCTCCCTTCATTATTTACATTAATCTTTCACCTGCTCTCAGGACCTTTGGATCCAAAGGGATGAGGATGCTCCCAGCATGAGGAGCTGCAGGAGCTGTAAATGCTCCCTCTGCCCACCTCAGAGAGAACTGGAATGAGTGCAGGCTGACCTGGAGGGCAGTGAGCACTCTGGAAAATTCTAGGAGCAGGCAGAGGTCATGGAGAAGGCATGATGAACTCAGCGCACAAGCACAGAGAAAACAGAACTATTCATGCAACAGAGAGTTTGTGTGTGTGTGGTTTAACATTAAATCTTAACTCTGGGTAAGAAATGCAGGATTAGGTAAATAATGGATAAACATCAGTGGTCTATAAGGCAAGTCTGATAACTATCAGTCTGATAACTGATAGCTCAGTTATTAAAATATTACACTCATAGCAGGATTTTCACAAAAGCACCATCTTGGCCCAGCTTTACTCCTAGCAATGAAGAGACTTTTAACAAGTTTGGTGGAACAGTTAAGATCCTGCTGAGGGAAAAGCCACCCTGAAATGGACAGCATAAAATTCTGCCTCCAGTGAAACCAGAGTTTTACAGTTGTTTCCATGGTGCTCGGATTTCTTCCATGGACTGGAGCCCCCCAGTGAGATCCACTGGAGTGAAATTTGAAGCCTCCTTGCGTTACAGAGTGCAGAATGAAATAACATACCTGCCACTTCAGCTTGTGCACAGATTTATGAAGCCACTTTAACATTCACCATTACAGTCTGCAGTGCTTTTCCATCAAGACCACCCATGATAACATTTCCAAGGAGAAGAGTGTAACTTCTGGAAAGGACTGATAATC
The DNA here is from genome assembly GCA_009812075.1 of Sialia sialis. NCBI lineage: Eukaryota > Metazoa > Chordata > Aves > Passeriformes > Turdidae > Sialia > Sialia sialis. The sequence continues at coordinate 3,064,475 of VRYO01002014.1, read as the reverse complement.
TAAGCAGCACTTCTCAGCTGCAATTATGGGACATTGCTTATAAAAACTGAGTTGTAAATGTGGCTTTTATTCAAATAGGATAAAAAATACAACCAATACATTCCCCTCCAATTGACCCATAATAAAAGGATACATTTTAAGCAGGTGAGCTGCTATCTCCATACTAAATTGGGGGTTTAAAACTTATTTGTTATATAAAACCCACATAGCACTGAAGTTGTGCAGCAGTCTGGAACACTGTGGCACATTTACATGATGTTGTTTTGCTGAAGAGCAGCCTTTGTTACTAGAATGCCATTTTTCTATTAAAGCCTTTGGAGCTCTCCTTCCATTGAGTGTTTTTATTATTATTATTATTATTTTTACAGCAGCAACAACAACAGTCCTCCAATGATTCATATCAGTAAACAGTAAGCACTAAATGAGCTGTGGGGCTCATATTTTCTATGAGATAAAAAGACACATCCATATCATAAACTGTGAAGCAGAGACTATGTTTGTTGAGAAAGCAATCAAATACAGCTTCAGTCAGGTCTAAAGCCAGCTGCTGCTACTGCAGCAGAGCTTTGAAATAAATAATATTGGTATATGAACTCAAATCCAACAGAAATTCAGAAAAATGGATGCGGATTTCAGGCCTTGGTAAACAACAGGGTCTGTTTCTGCCTCAGAGGTGTATCATTGCATCATTCACAAATCATCTCTGGCAGCTGAATGGAGGAGAGGAGCAGATAAGGATGATGGTTTGGGTCTCTAAGACTTCTTTCTGCCCTCTAAAATCAGTCTGTTTACTATTAAATGAAAGCTGGGGCCTGACCTTCAACACATTGCTAACGAGCACGAGGAAATCATCAGCAAGCACTGAGGAGGTGATGAGGGAGCAAAGAAAGCTGTGGCTGATCTAAGTCACCTCCCCACCTTTCTGCCCTTTATGCTGGTAGCTGGAAACTTTCAGGTATACATTCCATTATTTCCCTCCAGTGCTGATTTGAAAGCAGTGTTAATAATAGATGTCAGCACTTGCTCTGGTTTTTATGATCCTGAAAGGCGGGATGCATGTTAGCTCACTGATTGCAGCCTGGCAGAATTAATCCTCAAAAGAAGAAATTCACTTTCACTCTGCCTGCCTGGTAATATGCATCACAGATGGCACCCTGAGGAATTCCTCCATTTCCTCTTGATTTGTCCTTTCTTTCACTTATTACACAACTCCACTCCTCACACCTATCAGCCCTCCAACAAAGAGTAGGCTGGGTTCCCTCTCCAGCGAGTCAGTGGCATTTGGAATTGGCAGAGGGGAGCAGAGCTGCCAGCACTGAGCAGATTGCTCCTTTGGCACTGTGCTGACAACTGGCACTTCCCAAATATCACAGCTAGCTGGGGATTTAATGCACAGCATTTCCTCCCAGACTGCCACTGAGCCTTCTGCCACCTTTGTGCTTTCTGTGACTGCATGCTCAGACAATGTCTTCACCCTCCACCTACAGCACACACTCAGCCACCTTCTCTCCACTGGAGGCTGGAAATAAAAGCCTGAAGTGTCATCAAAATCAAAACTACTGATTTAGTAACAGGTGAGGATAAATACTTTGACTAGTCCAGTGGTTCAAAGCAAGCACCCCACCACCTGGTTTATGGTCTGATCTAGAATAATCCAAAATGTCAGGGATTACTTCCAATGATTTCAGTGAACTCTGGATCCAGCCTTCAGAAAAGCAGCCTGTGATACACAATAAAATTAAAGATATGGCAAAATTTCTCAGAAAGTAACACACATTTCAAATCTACATATTCCTAGCTTTCCATGATCTGTATAAATAGCTGTGCCCTCAATCTGTTCCATACTTTCCTCACAGGCTTCCTGTGTGGCAAAAGATCTGTGTCAAGAGCAGGATCATTATGTGCACCTGGAAAAGATTAAGAACAACTATTAAATTGCAATAAAAGACCTGTAAGTCAAGATGGAATAGGCAGAACAGCTAGCCCTGAGAGGAGGGGGAAAAAACCCACCAGTATGAAACTCCAGGGTAAGAAAAACACGTACAAATATATTAGAAAGATTATTTCAACAGAGCAGCTATGAAACTCTTTCCTGCACCTGAGCTTCCACATTCAGCACAAATACCTGAAAAGGAACATTTTCATTTAACAGCTCATATGTCCCAAAGGGAATGCACTAATTCAAGGAAATCTAGGCTAGGCTGAAAAGCTGCATGTGGGATACTCTGAACCCACTGGAGCACAAGGGAATTTCAGCACTTTGCACCCTGTACAGAACTCATCCATCAGAATCTTTACGGTGCCTGAATGCAGCAGTAACAAGTCACTGGTCTCAGCAACTGATCTACACCCACAAAGGAGAATTTGGAAGGTGTGCTGTCATCAGCAGCATGACTTTCATTTTTCAACTGCAACAAAACTCTAGAGCACAAATAACTTCAAATTCCTGGGGTAGATAGCACTGTCCTGTTTCTGACCCTCAAAATGCCACATCAACTGTGCTCTGCTCCTCTTCAGATGAGGGAACTGGAAACAGCCAGACACCAAAGAGAAACACTGTGTGGAGACCAAAAATTCTGCACAAGAGGTCTCTAAAGGAGCTGGTCTCCCACAAAAAATAGCTGTAAAACCAACCAGATGGGACATAAACTGCAGAATAAACTGTAAATGAGGAGGCTGCAGGGCTTCCCTGCCTCTGCTCACTGTTTCACCACTTGGGAGTTTGATTGGATGATTGTTACAGGTCCCTTCCAGCTTGATCTGTTCTGTGATCACACCAGGGGCATTTTCCCTCTCCAAAACATGTGCTGCAGGAAGCACACATTCCATTCACACTGACTGCATCCCTAGACATGTGGACCTTTGTAGACCTGGATGCATCTTTTGAGACAATCACTGGAATATGTGCATCACTCTCTACAAAGGATTCCTCTCCTCTGCCTTCTGTGCAGCCACTTCCTCCTCTCAAGCACAGTCTCTGATGTGTGCACAGACATGAACACACAATTTCCATCACTCTTCACTGTCATGCCCGTTCTCCTCACCTTGATGTCACTGTGCACAAATGTCAGACATGCTCCAGGTCAACTTTTCACAGTGCAAAGATTTCTCTTGCTGAATCAAACCCTTTCTGGTACAGGAACAGAGCCTGGCCAATTAAAGGAAGTCCATACATGAAGTGGAAGATGTGGAGGAGAAAGATGGGATAGCTCCATTAGCTCTGAACACTGAACAAACTGACACTGTGTCTCAGCCTTTGATTCCTGGGGAGGTTATCCAAGGCCTCAATCCTCTTCCTCTGTGCCCAGGGAAGCTGGAGCTTGCGTGTTTGAATCCACCTGCCATGAATTTATTAGAGCAGAAAAGGGTGTGGGATGGAGATGAGGAAAACATAGGTGTGTTCTCAACACCAGCTGACTCATGCAGTTCCCTGCAAAAGGAAACAGAGATATTCCACAAGTCTCTCTAGGCACGGAGGTACTCCTGGAACAGCTAATGGAGAGTACAGATGTTTCACTAATGGTAAAATAGAAAGGGAAAAGGAACAGCAGCCTTCTACTCCCCAAATGGATGCACAGTAAAGGCTAAATCTTTTCTTAAAAGAATAGAATAAACGACAGAAAAAGTAAAAGAATCTGTAGACAAAAGAATTATCTGTGTGTCAGACTCAAAACCTTGCAATAATACATCCCTGGTATATGTGGAATGATGGAACACTTCCAACATCATGTGAAGGATCTGTGCTAACAGAGATTTAAGATTTTTCAAGTCAAGGATCCAGGTCATGCAAATAATTCCTCTCATCGATACCCTTTATTCATAGTCTAATTAAGGTGCATTGTATGGGGAAAAACTTGAATTTGTTCACAGGGAGAAAGCAGAACATCATATTCTGCTCAAACTCAAGGAGGGTAGAGAGCACAGAAAGCAAATTCAAATGAGCTGAGAGGCAAAACCAGCTCCTGTGGCAATGCACATCTAGAATGCACTCAAAGCATGACTTTTCATCACCAATTACCTGTTTGTGTATCCATCAGCCTGCTCCCAGAAGATCTCTTTTTGACTAGCTGCTACCCTGTAGCTGAATGAGGATGTCCTAGCTTTAATCTTTTTTTCATAGATACCTTAAGGTCAGATTGCATCTAAACCACTTTCACTAAAATCAGTTCAGCCTTGCTTGTGAGGCTTTAATCTCCAAAACATCGGCATCATTCCTGGATTAGCACAGGCAATTGTATCAGCGCTAGAGCAGGAGCAGTGGTGGAAAATACTTGGGGAAGTTTCATTGGACACGGGGTCTTAGCTCTTAATGCTTAAAACCTCTGCAGAGCTCCTCATTTAGATGCCCTCGCTCCATCTGGTCAAAGTCATTTTGTAAACATAAAACCGTACTTAAAATGTAATTTTGTTGCTGTTACATAACTCTACTCGGCCTAGTTGCGTGTCTTTAATCCCCGCAGCTGAGGCAGTTTTGTTGTGAAATCAATAAGTGCTGCACTGATTCCACATCTCACAGCCACAGAGCCACAGGAGCACTGACAGAGGCCATCAACTCTCACCTCCTTCCTGAACACAAGGCCTTGCACTGCACTTTTGCCACCCTGACAAATATTTCAGATCCATTCCTAGAATCTTCTCAGAGCAGCCCTACATCCTGTCAAATCAGTTCCTAACACAGGGCTTCACTACTTCAAAGTAGTCTCTGGCAATTTTTTCCCCAGATCTGCCTGGTTGTTATCTTAGCTTATGACTTCTTGCCCTACCCTGTGGACATAAGAGAACAAATTGTTCCTTTCCTCAGAGCAGCAGCCTTTCATCTATTCAAAGACTACACACATCCTCCCTCAGTTTTCTGTGCTCTCAACAGGCTCAGCTGAAGTTATGTGCTCACAGACCCTGATCATTATTGCCACCTTTTCCTCCAAATCATCCACATTTCTCTGGTGCACAGGACTCTAATCTCTTTTAAAGCAGCTTTAGTATTCCTCTGTCTGTTATTTGGATTTTCTTACTCACGTGAGCCTGTGTGGTGTTTAGCTCATCTGCAAAAATTAATTTTTTGTTCCTGTTCAGCTTTTGACCCTCAGCATTCCCTCCACCCTCCTCTGCAGCACAGCCCTATTCCCAGTGGTGTAAATCTGAAGCTGATGGTGTTGAAGTGAACAGCAGTGCACCTGCTGCTCAACCACATCCCATTTTCACCACAGAGCTCCCATTTTGAATCCTGGTTCTGCTGCGGTGTTTATTCTGAACTTGATCTCAGCTTCAGATGCAGTAATTGCATTATTGCATCACAGATGAGTAATGCACAGGCAATTCCCTGTACAAGCACTGATATTAAGTACTTCTTCCCTCAACCAGTTTTGCAACTCCTTTAGAGCAGTATCCTCTAGACTGGTTTCCCAGTTTATTATTAGAATATCCTGCAAGCCAGTGTCAGAAACGCTACTAAAAATCAAGATATATGATATACATTGCTTCGCCCTTATCTGCAATCCTTGTTATGCTGCCAGAAGAGGAAATTAGATTGGCTCAATTCATTCCTGACAAAGCCATACTGGCCAGCACTCACATCTTTTTTTTCCTTTGAGATGCTTATAAATTGTTTATTTTCTCTCAGACTCAAAATTAAACTCACTACTCTATTGCTCCTTAGTATATCTGGGAGTCACTTATCTCTCCCCATTCTCTCAGACTTTTTTGTTCATTGTTATTGTACTTGATCTCACAAGTTTGAAGGAGACAAACAATGAGACCCCGAGGAGGAGGCAATTCCTTGAGAGCATTCAGAGCAGAGCAAATTATTGCTTGTGAACTTATTTTGATATTCCAACTCTCAATCATAGAATCATGGAATGGTTTTAGTTGGAAGGCATCTTAAAGATCATCCAGTTCTAACCCCCTGCCACAGGCAGGGACACCTTCCACCAGCCCAGGTTGCTCCAAGCCCCATCCAACCTGGCCTTGGACACTTCCAGGGATGGGACAGCCACAGCTTCTCTGGGCAATCTGTGCCAGGGCCTCCCCACCCTCACAGGGAAGAATTTCTCTCCAATATCCCATCTAACCTTGCCCTCTTCCAGTTTGAAGCCATTCTCCCTGTCCCTCCAGACCCTTGTCCAGAGTCCCTCTCCAGCTGTTTTGGAGCCCTTTTAGGCACTGGAAAGGGCTCTAATGTGTCTCCCTGGATCTTTTCTTCCAGGCTGAACATCCCCAGCCCTCCCAGCCGGGCTCCAGAACAGCCCTGTCCCCTCAGTGCCATCTTTCCCTGTAGCAGGGACAGTGTGGCCAGCAGGGCCAGGGCAGTGATCATCCCCCTGTACCCAGCATTGGTGACACCACACCTTGAGTGCTGTGTTCAGTTTTGGGTCCCTCATTTCAAAAATGACACTGAGGCGCTGGAGCCTGTCCAGAGGAGGGCAACAAGCTCATGAAAAGTTTGGAAAACCTTATGAACCATGGCTGAAGGAACTGGATTTGTTTAGTCGTGAGCAGACTCAGTGTGGATTTATTTGCTCTCATATTTGTGGCGTTTTGTCTCCAGTACAGCAGCGATACCTCACTCGCAGTACAGATTCTCTGTGGTGCATTCTGTAGGATGGGATACAAGTATTGCTGTTTGGGACCCCAATCTCACGTATGTGTCCAGCACTGTGGTACCTCTATTTTGGGAATCATCTACTGAGAACAATTAATAACTACACCTTTTTCCTCCTCACAAAAATAACCAGGCAAGGCGGAAACACCTTCCTTTTTTTAAGAGTGTATTGAGGTGGGATCCAGCCTCTTCCACTGTGCCTGACTTAAGGAAATGGCCCTGAGGCACTGGAGAGTCACGTTAGATGTGATAAATCTTTTTTTTTTTTTCACTGTTTGGGTGGTCAGACATTGGAACAGCTCCAGCTAAGTGGTGGACTCACCACTGGAGGCGTTTCAGAGGCAGTCGGGCGATGCGGTTGAGGGTTCACAGCGGCACAGTGGATGGATTAACAATCAGATTTTATGACCTTAAAGCTCTCTCCTCACCTCGGCAGCTCCTCCGCTCGCAGCCGGGGCCGCCTCGCCCTGAGGGGCCGCGCAGGCGCCGCTCCGCCCTTTGTGTGGGTCGGGCGGCGGCGCAGGCGCCCTGCGCGTTTCCTGCCGCCCGTGTCCGAGCCGGGCCCGCTCGGCCTCTGCCGCCGCCGGAGCGGAGTCGCGTTGACTGCCCAGAGTCCGCGAGTCCCGCTCCGCCCCCGCCGCCTCAGGTGAGTCCCGGCCACGGCAGCCGTGAGGAATGGGCGATGTGGGCCCGCCGGCGTGGGGGGAGGCACCGCAGCATCGCTGCGCTGAGGGGACGCCCTGCTGAGGGCGAGGCGATGGGCGCCGCTCACCCCTTCGCCCTGAGGGGCCGGGAGAGGCGGGGTTGTGGAGGTGCTCCCCGTTTTCACCGCTGTGCACCCCAGTTTTCCCCCACTGTATCTCTCACGGCCGTGCCCCTGTGTTGGCAGGGCCGCAGCCCACAATCCATGCCCATCCTGAGGTTTTATCCTGTTAATGGTGTCTTGTGTGAGGAGGTGCCCGAGGGGAGTCACCCCCCTGGGAAATCCGCGCTCAGTGACTCGGGAGGGGGTGACATTGCTGCGAGGCTGTCCTTCATCGCAGGTGCTTCCCTTCCAGGTGTTTGGGAGTGGTGTAGGCGCTCTGAGAATAGGCAAGGATTCAAAAGATCCTTTTCTCGCTGTCACACATATTCCGTCTCCACTTCTGAGTCCGTATGCAGGCTGGTTGCTTGTCCAGGGATGGGCTCTCACCCCACTGAGAGCTGACAGCAGCTGAGTCCTGTACATCCCAACCTCGATCCTTTCAGGCCTTGTACTGAAAGAGCTCCTCTATGAGCGTGCAAGATTTGCCTTCTTTTCTTTTATTTTCTTTTCCCTTTCCTTATTTTAAAATATTTTATTGAAACTCAAAGCCAGTTGCTTTCCATTTGAAATAAGTCTCAGGGAGAGCTGCGTTAAGTGCTTGGTAACAAAGTCATAGCAGCATCTTCCCCATGTGAGATTCTGAGGCTGGATGACAGGAAGGCATTGAGGTTATTAATTTGTCAAGAATCATAAAGCCAGCAGCATTTTCCCCTCTGAAATATGAGTTGGATTTTGTCTGTGTCTTGGTAAGGAATAAATATAACTGGAAAGCTTCTTTAAGATTTGTCTTCCCAAAGAAAATATCACTGTACCTATCAGCAGACAGAAATAGCATTGCTTTTTGAGGTTATCATCATTGTTGTGTTTTATGGGTTTGTAACCAAACCAAAATGGAAAAAGGTCACTTGCAGCCCATTATGGAGCTCAAGCAACTCAATCAATGGGAAGGAATGGACCTTACAACTTTGGGTTGGTTTTGGGAACAGCAAAGTAAAAATACCTGAACTAGGAGGCAGGGTCAGACCGTATTTTGTATGTAATGCTAATCTGTGAATAAAATACTACAGTTGTATTAGACAGTTTATCAAAATAGCTCCATTCCTTGGGGAGAGGAGACTGGATATTTTTACATTTTATTTCGGAAAGAGTAGCAAAGGCTGAGCATTCCTTGGTGGTGGAACAGCTCTTGAACTTTTTCTGTATATGGAAATGTGCTGCTACTGAATGTTGGCAGGAGCTAAAGCAAGATCCTGGAAAAAGCACTTTGCAGTTGTGTTTTGCTTATATTCACACGTGCAAACTCAAATGATGGGTGTCCAAGGGCAGAGGTAACCCAGATTATGGCCACATTTTAACAAAAAATAATTAATTATTTTGCCTAGGACTGTGTGTATTTAATATTTCATTTGGCTGGTAGAATATGATTTTTGTAAGAACCATGAAAATCATGCTGGTTAAAATTGTGGCTGAAAGCTCATATTGTTAGAAGTTATGTTTCAAGTACATTTGAAATGCACCCGTAATTTGCATAGTTTTAGAATAACAGTGCTCCATTTCCTCAAACAAAATACTAAATCAAATAAAAAGTCTCTCCAGTTACTTCCATTGGTGAAACACTATCTCACCTCTGCTCCAAGATCCAGCACTTTCAAGGTATTTGTTAAACTGATAGTGTGATAGTAATTCCTGAGGCTCTGTAAGAGCATTCTCATTCTTCTTTCACTCCTAAGTTTCTGTTGGATCGCCATTCATTTCCTGTTTGCTTCCAAATTCCTACCTTGTCCTGAAGTCTCCACCCTCTGCTAACATGGCCATACTTGGCTATGTTGTAATTCCAGGCTCTGATGGGTGTGGATGTCTTGGAATGACATCATGGAGATGTTCTTTTTAAGATGGATATGTGGGGGTAAAAATGCTTTTGAATCCATCAGGCAGTGATGAATTGCTGTGGAAATTAGTGGAATATCCAATAGGAATTGACAAATCCAAGTTGATTGTATTGAACTGTGCACATTTTATTATTACAGGTGACCTTGAGTTTTTATGGTTTTATCTTCCATCCATTTATGCTGCTCTGGTTAATACAGCACTATATTTTAATACTTAAAATATTTGGATATCTAAAATAATTCAATGTCTAAAATATTTTAATTTTTAAAAATTCCATGTCTTGTATTCACCAAAGACAGCATAAATGGATGGAAGAGAATATAATAAAAACATTTGAAACAGCTTTGTGTCTGTGGATGGATTTGCCTCCACTTGCAGATTTTCAGCGCTGTCTCTTGTAACAGCCATGAGTTTAAAAAGCAGGTATTTTGCCTTTTTTAACCAAAATACTCACAAACTGCAATGATTCAACTTGTTTTAGTATTTGAGTTTCATGGGGCAGAAACCTGATTATCAAGCAGTTCAATGCTAGAATTAATTTGAAGAAATTACTAATTAGTTAATTACTAATCTTAATAATTTTTCTGTAGGATACATATAAAGGGTTTTATCAAATACTATATCAGCAGACCACCGTTACACATCAGTTTAGCTTCCTGAAAAAAAAGATTTTATTGTAGTGCTGCCTTTGAGCCAGGATACAAGTCAGGCTTTCGAATCAGTTCACGGAGCTTTGTCCTAGATAGTTATTTTTTCTAATTATTCTATTTCCATAGTAAAATTAATAGGTTTATTAGATTTTTGAGGACCTGCTCTCTCGTCTGTGAGGATACACAAAGAAACAAGTGTATCTGGCTTTTTTAGAGCAATTGCAATTAGCTGGCATGAGCAGGACCATGAAAATCCATCATCCTACTGAAAATATCTGGGGGTGTGACACAGGCAGCTCTTCAGCAGCCTTGTCATATTTATTAAATTGTGATCTGTAAATAAATTGTAACACTGCACTGAAAGATGGAAAATGTTAAAGGTTACCTTTGTTTTATTAATTCTGTGATTTTGAAGCATTTTGTTTTCCATTTTACACTTTTCAGCCTTTTCACTTTTTACAACATAGGAATCTCCTTAACTCGGAATGTCTCTGCATCAGTTCCTGCTGGAGCCAATCACCTGCCATGCCTGGAACAGAGACCGTACTCGTAAGGAATAAATTCATTTCCATTTTGAGTTTATTTTTTTAAATTCCTGTTTTCTTTCTGCTCTCAGTTTTTGATCGTGTGCTGTTCTGGGTCACATTTAAGAAGGGGTGATCAGATACCTAGTTCTACCTGTTAAATGTTCTGTTTATGATCCAAAAAGCTCATGTCTTCCAAATCTGAGCTTTTCTAAACCTGTTGCTGGAACTCTGGCATAGAAGGTAATTGAGTCTTCCTGGTGTTCCACAAAGCTTTGTCTCTTGGCCAAGTTTTCTGTATAATGTGGATTGTTGTGTTCCAAACCTGTTGTGCTCCTGTGCAGAGTACTCATGACCATGGTGTGTGTACCAATATCAAAGTGCCAGAGAGCAGGGTTAGATGGGATTTTGGGAAGAAATTCTTCTCTCTGAGGGTGGGGAGGCCCTGGCACAGATTTCCCAGAGAAGCTGTGGCTGCTCCTGGATCCCTGGAAGTGTCCAAGGTCAGGCTGGATGGGGCTTGGAGCAACCTGGGCTAGTGGAGGTGTCCCTGCCTGTGGCAGGGGGTTGGAGCTGGATGATCTTTAAGATGCCTTCCAACCCAAATCATTCCATGATTCTCTGTCCGTAATTGTTGGAGATTTTCAAGGGATTTTGGCCCTTCATTTACAAAGCCCATGTAATGCTCTCAAAGTTGTGAATAGAGGTTTTAAATGGGAAAAGTCTTTCCAAATATAGCATTTGCTATTAAAAAGCCTTCTGTTCAAATGGATTGTTTATTTTTCTTCTTTTAAGAGATTGCCATTAGCCCTAATAACCATGAAGTGCACATCTACAAGAAGAGTGGGAACCAGTGGGTGAAGGCTCATGAGCTGAAGGAGCACAATGGACACATCACAGGTGAGATTGGGCTAAGCCACACATGAAGTTTTCCAGCCCCTCCTGTTTTGCCCAGTTGAGATTCTGAGCAGGAAATCTGCAAGTGTTGAGTAAATAGATCTTTTTATAGGTTGGCATTCCCTCTTAGAGAGAGTCTTGCAGCAGTTTTCTGAGCTGCATGCAGTGAGTGTTAGAAAGAAAAGCCCTATCTTATTTCCAGACATTTCAGTGGAGTTACTGAGCCATTTGTTCTTATCTCTGGCTTCTTTTTCATCCCTAATGACATAATGAGAACACATTCTCAGTCTACTGAAGTAATCTGGTTGTGTCACAGTGATGCATGCTGCTCCCTTTCAAGTGCTAGTACTAAAATTTCATCAAGTATACAACTGTAGCGTTGCTTTGTGGTTTCCAACAACAATAAATACCCCTTTTAGGGACTGTGTAAACATTTGAAGTGGTCAGTCCTGGACTTAAGACCATCAGTGAGCACATTTATTTCAGAGTGTCTGTACATCCACAATGAAAATTAAGAAGAGCTGCCATATTGAGTCACAGGGTTTTATTTTTTAAAAATGTGATTATCCTGTGGAAGTCTTTTATATTACAGGGTTTTGGTTTTTTTTTTTCCATGGTGATATTTTTAAGAGGGCTTTATTCTCTTAAGGAAATGAAAATAATTTACACAAGCACTTGCCCAAAGCAGCAAATTCTGTTCTCAGCTCACTAATGGGCAGAAGTATCCATCCAACAGCATTTTGCAGGAACCCAATTCAATATTTCCAATTCTTGCTGTCCAAGAGCACAACTGTATGTGCTTCTTTGTGAAGAGTCACTTGGGCTGCATTTTCAAATGAACTCTGTCCCCACAAGACGTTTTGCTTGTACCTGTTAGTTTTAGAAGCCAAATATTCATGGCTTGGGAAAAGAGCTCTCCCTGCTTTCCTGCACAGTGTGTACCTTTGGAATACAAAGTGCTCTGGTGGTTGTAAAGAGTGCAGTTAAGCTGTGCTTACACACAGGAGATGCACTGATCAAACTGCTTGTAAGCCCTGACGGGAGTGAGTCAGCTCCTGATCACAGGGGACAAGGTCCTTCTCTTGACTCAGCTGTGTCTGCTGACTCTCAGGAAGAGCTTTCTTCACTCTCCTGGCTTCGTTTTCGGCTAAGCTAAAAATCTGAACCTGGCATAAGTCAGAACAGCACCAGGCCTGGTGAGAGGAGGTGGTGGGCAGGAGGAGGAAAGAGAGGGAGGATGGTCCCTCTTTCAAAGGCAGTGCCAGAACTCCTGTAACTGATGTTTTAGACTACCAAGCTCTTTACTTTTAAAGCATAAACCTATTTTGAAGTAAACAATATATGAACGATATGGTAACATTAGTGCAAATTATTTCCACTTTCATCCCACTTTCTGTTTATGGGCTTAAGAGATGTTTTTAATGCTGAATGTAACACTGGAAAACCTGATGCAATTTGTGGCAGGAGGGTTGAGGACTGCATCCCAAAGGAGGCTAGAGAATAGAGGAAAAATAGTGTTCCCATAAAACTTTCCAGTTGGGAAAATCCTTCATTACCTAGGAGGGTAAAGAAGCAATGGGCAACTTTATCAAAGGTTTTATTTTATTCTTTGGATTTGTTATTTTTTTCTTGGTAAACCTTTCTTGTGGCACAGCTTGAATAGGCATGGAAAAAAATGTAAGGATTGTGTCAGTACATAAAAATTGATAGTGTCTTACTAAAAACCCCTGTTATCTAAACTTTAGATCATGGCTGCAGTCTGGCAGCAAGAACAAAGTGTTCTTAGAGGTTGTGCAGTTTTCGAATTGCTGAGTTTCAGCTGTTGAGAGGGATCTTGCAGAAGTCAGAGGTTTGGAAGGTGCTGGTGGACAGGCCTTGGCTGGTCTGCAGAGCTCCACCTGTTGGCCAGCCCTCGGAGCAAATCCCTGGCATCTGGGAATTTGGGATCTGCAGGTTTGGTGAAAGCTAGAGGGAGAAACAAGCATCCCTAACAGCTTGAAATAGCTCCTGCAGAATAAGAGATGAAGGGGAATGACATAACAATAATAACTGTCTCAGTAATCAGTTTGTCAGGAACCGCGGTGACAGGGGAAGGAGGAATGGCTTCAGACTGAAAGAGGGGAAATTTAGGTTGGGTATTTGGCAAAATTCTTCCTTGTGAGGGTGATGAGGTCCTGGGTTAGATCCTGGATCCCTGGAAGTGTCCAAGGCCAGGCTGGACAGGGCTTGGAGCAACCTGGGACAGCGAATGGGAGTTGGCAGAGTTGAAACTGGATGATCTCTAAGGTCCTTTCCACCCCAAACCATTGTGGAATTCTGTAACACACGGCTGTGAAGTGATCTCTGCTTGGCCTTGTAAAGCAAACAGCACAAGGGTGTGGATGATACAACTCCTCCAAAACCATCTTCCCCTGGCCCCTGGAACTTACTATGATAGAGCAGGTCTCCTAGATACCAAGGCTGAGCAAAATTCTTAAGAATTTAGTCACTTTCCTGACACTTTGGTAGACAATTGGTTAGAAATTAGTTTGTGTAATTGGTCAGTTCACCTTTAGAAGTTTTGACTTAGATTGGATGCTGTTCCTTGTGTAAACTTTTATTGGTTTGTAGTTTGAATCCCCTTTGAACCTGTAAATACAGCTGTCTTCCCTTTGTCTCTGAGAATCCCTGCTTGACTCCCTTTGCATGAAATAAACATTCTTGTGGAACTTGTCAAGTAAGGCCCCTGCTCTTTCTCTGCTGGCTGAATGTGAGCTGCTGAGAGTTAACTGATCAATATTAGCGCTCTCAAGTCTTGGTAAAACACTTACCAGCAACAAAAAAAGCAAAACGAATTCCTGTGAACTCCTCACTTGCAGGAATTGACTGGGCTCCCAAAAGCGACCGCATCGTGACGTGCGGCGCCGACCGCAACGCCTACGTGTGGAGCCAGAAGGACGGCGTGTGGAAACCCACCCTCGTCATCCTCAGGATCAACCGCGCCGCCACCTTCGTCAAGTGGTCTCCCTTGGAGAACAAATTCGCTGTGGGAAGTGGAGCTCGACTCATCTCTGTGTGCTACTTTGAGTCTGAAAATGACTGGTGAGCTGGTTTTGTAGCTTTAAGGTTTGCATGGGAAAGCTGAAGCTGTTTAGTGTTTACTAATTCCTAAAATATTCAGGAAATGTAGAGTCTCATCAGTTCTTTTGTGGACTTTAATGTTTGGGGAAAAAGGTTCTCTCTCTTCTTCACTCTGCTGTCAAGGCCTTTGACTTTGCCTGTTTTCAGACAGTACAAGTTGGCGTGGATGTGTTCTGCCTGACTGATTTTCTAAAAGTGCAAGAATTTCTGCAGAATAAAAATTTCATTTCTACAACTGTATGGTTGAAAATAGATAAATATTTCCTTTCCCCTCTTTGTGCCAGAATGAATGAAGAAACCTTCACTCAAGTCTGTCATTTTGGGCCATCTTTTGTCATTAGAGGTTTGAGTGTCACATCTCCAAGATGGTGTTAGAAGATGTTTGAGCTTGTTATCAACCTGTTCTGAATTTTATCATGTACTTTTATCACAGTTTATAAATTTCACATAGGAATATCACAAAGCTATTTCCACCGTTAACATTTTTCTGATTTTAGCATCTAAACTGGATGCTTCTGATCTTCACCGTTGGTAGCTGCAAGTGTTGGAGGTACATGTGCTGTATCATCTGTAGCTGAAATCAGTGTGTGGAGTATCTCTTACTTTGGGTTGCATAAACAAGCACAAAAACACAGGTGTCCTGTGTGCAGTCTGCCATGTGGAGATGAAAAACAATGACACCATCTGCAAAATGCATTTTAAAGATTGTTTTTGGACTTTTATGCATTCCAGCATGTTCACTTATCAATATTTTTTTCTCTGCCTCATTTGTCTGCAAAAGAATCAAGACTCCATATGCTAAAGAAATACAATTTGTAAATTGTGAGCCTTAAAACTTGTGCCTGATTGAAGTAAAAGCAAAGAAAAAGCGCCATCATCTCAAAGGCCATCAAGTGAATAATAGATTTCATTGCTAGTTTGTAAATAAACCAAATCTGCTGAGACATATTTAGGCCACTATTGATGCATTCAGCAGCAGGACCACTTTGCACTGCACTGCAGATAATTGAGATGAATGCACTGTTTGGGTCATTGGCAGTCCCCCCATTTTCTTGTTGTGTTTTATAGTTATTGTATTTTTAAACAGTAGAAAAGTCAATAGGCAAGAGATGTGAGTATAAAACTCGTTGGAAGAAGGGCTTGTCCTTGGTGATCCATGGGAACAGTGCTGCTTAGCTCAGTGTCACAGTCACAGCTGACCTCGTGTCCACTGGGGGAAGAGATCTGGCAATTCCTGTGCAAAATTCACATCAAGGAGCTCCATCTGATGCCTTACAAAAATTAGTTTGAAGGGGAATAGGACTTAGCTGAGGAGATACATATTTAATGAGTTAGTTCATAATATCTGAGAGTTTAATTAAGCTAACCATAAAGTTCACAGATTGCACAAGAGAATGTGTGAAAGATTTGGACATGAAGCTTTTTTCCAAAACTGATGTGTCTAATCATTGACAAGGAATGATCTTTTTGAGGAGTGCTTCATGGATTTGTGGGAATCGGGTAAAATATATTCATCTAAATTTTGTCTTATTTTGATCTTGTTTTATTTTAGGTGGGTGAGCAAACACATTAAAAAACCCATTCGTTCCACTGTACTCAGCCTGGACTGGCACCCCAACAATGTCCTGCTGGCTGCAGGATCCTGTGACTTCAAGTGCAGGTGAGAAACTAAAACATCCATCTGCAGTTTGGGTTACTGGATCAAATCAGTAGCTTGAGCATGTTGATCAGATATTTGCACTTGCTGTTAGAATAAAAGGTGGCTCATTGTGTACTGTTATAGGTACCAAAATAAAATATCCAGCTTGAGAAGCATTGGTTGTAGTGCTGCTGTGTCCTGACTTTGGACAGCCAGCATGGATGAGGGACTCACCTCAATTTGGGGAATTGGTGGGTTCCTTCCCAGCATTACACAGCATTTAGGCTGAGAGCTGGTCATGAGGCTGAAGTTAGATTAGCAGGTGTCATTTTGCAGAATACCAACACTGCTAGTTAGAGTTTAAAAAGCAAAATCCTAATGGTGCAGTTCTAAAATTCAAAGTAGCTGGCCACTTCCAAAGATGTTATCTCATCTTTTTGTTACCTGAGTTCCTTGTTTCCTCCCCTTTGCCTGTGAGGAGCAGAGTCAAGGAATTGATCCACCTGCAACTCAATACAATAGAAGAGACTTTTTGGGGACCATTTAAGAAAAAAAAGGCTGTTAAAGACAGATTGGCTGAGAGATGGATGGGGGAGACTTTGCAGCTGATTGTGAAATTACAGTTTCACAATTTGAGGGATGGGCCCTGCAAACTGCTCTGTGCTGAGTGATTGGGGTCACTGCAGGGAAGTCTGCAGGGCCTGACTTGAATCCACATTGAATTAATCACTTGTACCTTGAATGATAATGAAAGCTCCTTTTCTTAAATTCTTTATGTAGTAGGGCAATTTTTAAGCTTCAAAGTGTGTACTAAAAATGACTAAGGAGGAGTGGGAGGGGGAGATGGGTATTATATTCCTTATTTCAGAATGAAACTCTGCATCTAAACCCCATCCTTTGAAAGCTTTTCATGTAAGGAGAGATGTTAAATGGAAGCTGGGAAAGAGAGGAGAGAGTTGTTTCTCCTTTCCTGCCTTATTTCCAGTTTTATTTAGATAAACGGAATGTGTTCACTTCCTGTCACAAAACAAGTGATGTGAAACAGAAGCAGCTACTTGTCACAGGTGGAATTTTTTAAATTTTGCTTTCATGAAGGACCTCAGGACTTTGACATAGGTCACCTGAAATTTGTGTGCATGTGTGTGTCCAACCCAAACCATTCTGAGATTTTAGGATTCTGTTTCTTCCCCAAAACCATGAGAAACTATTCTCTTTTGTAAATGATAAGTACAGATCTCCAGAATTCCAGTTCTCCCTTCAGTTCTATATTTAAAAAAAAAAAAAGATACCTGAGGTGTGCACCTGTTCTGATGGAAATTAGGAAACAGATCTGCCAGAGCCACTGCCACATAATAAGCAGCTAAGTGGGAAACATTTTGGGGAAGGAATGGAGGGCAGGAGGCTGCAAATTGCTGGGTATTCAGCAGAGTTTTTTGGTGCTTGGCCAAGATAAATGAGCTCCCCTTACATTTTTCAGAAATATATATGTATCTGTAGCTACAAGCACCACGTTAGTATGATTTGATGTAATGCTGAGGGAATCAAAGTAATTTCCAAACATTCTTTGAAGGTTGGGGATTTAAACTGAGGTGATTTTGATTTTAAAAGACAGGGAGACTTTAATAAGGGTAAAGATTTATATTTTTAAATAACAGTTAAATTCAAGGTCTTCCCTACTTAGGTATGATTTTCCTGCCTTGTGTCAAAGGCTGTTGCTTTAAACATCTTGTCCTACTTCCATACATTAGGAGACCATCCTTTTAGGTGGCTCTATAAAATTCAGTTTTTTAAAGGATTATCATTAGATTATATTTAAACTGATAGAGCCAAATATATATATACACTTAATTCCCTGAAAATCTGTACCTAATATAGGTGCAGTTAAACCCTTCTCATTCCAAATGAGCAGCTTTATTGAAATAAGCTGAATACAGATACCTTTGGAAGTGCTTACCCCACACGTACAAAAGATATAAAAAAACGGGGAAGGGGGAGCTACATTTCACTGTAAAAGAATTCCTGTTTGTATGTGATTGCAGCCATGAATATCTGATCATAGTTTTTCATTTATACTGATTTTTTTTCCCCTCTGGTAGTAGCATGGTGTAGCTACCTTGCCCCTCCTGTTCAATGGACCCAAATCCTATGGTTGTGACGTCCCATTAAATTCCATGGTAACAGTCAAGAACACCATACTGTGGCATGTCTGAATCATGCAGAAGGAATTTGAGGAAAGGGGGAGGCTTTCTATTTAAACATATCTTGAAAATTGTAGTGCTGGGAGGAAAAAAAACCCTGTAAAAAACATTGCAGTATTTCAGGTTTTCAAGGCATTTTTGCAATAATGAGCCGGAAGAAGGTGGCTCAGAGCTCTTTTGCTGGCATTAGAACATCACATTTCTTTCTTTGAAATCCTGCTAAAACAGGAATGTTCTTAAAAAGTGGGTAATTTTGTAGGTGTTTGTATTAGCTTCTAATTATACAGTGCCATTCCTGGGTTTTCTCTAGCTGAAGGATTGACTCAGGAGAGCTGTTAGCACTGCAAAAGGATGAAAGGGAAATCTTGGCACGGGGAAAAATGCACTGACAGCGTGTATTTTTGTGCCATCTTCTGGAAAAAAAGGGCGAGGGCTACAAGAACAGCATTTATGAGAAACCTGTGTGCTTTACAGCCTTTGTACTGCTGCTTTTTCCCTGCACACTGCTGCTTCCAGGCTGGTTTAAAAACAAAATATTTTATTTTGGGAACATCGGGACACATCTCCCAACTTCCAACATGAAATACATCCCGTGCTCCCAGGAGCTTTGTCCTCTCTTTGTTCACACCAAAATGCTTTTATTTGCAGGGTGTTCTCTGCTTACATTAAGGAAGTGGATGAAAAGCCAGCCAGCACACCCTGGGGCTCCAAGATGCCTTTTGGGCAGCTGATGTCAGAATTTGGGGGCGCAGGCAGCGGAGGCTGGGTGCACAGCGTCAGCTTCTCCGCCAGCGGCAACCGCCTGGCCTGGGTCAGCCATGACAGCACCGTGTCAGTGGCTGATGCCTCCAAAAACATGATGTGAGTATCCCCTTGCCTCCAAAAACATGATGTGGTATCCCCTTGCCTCCAAAAACATGATATGAGTATCCCATTGCTGGTACTAAAGGTCTTTTCCAGCCTTAACGAGTCCGTGATTCTGTGTGGAATGTTGGGATCGCAAGCTCACGGCTCTGTTGCCTGTAGATTCCAGGAGTCTCTTTGAGGCTTGTATAAATATTTTATAAATAAGGTTGTTTCTGTGAATTGTAGACTATATAATTTAAATACTTTGGAAGAATCCTTTGGTGAGGATATAGCATTTGGTGAGGGTATGGCATTTGGGAAAAAAGGTATGTTCCACTGAGTAACCAGGGAAACAATATTTCCTTTTCCAAAACAATATTTGCAATACAAAATATTCCAAACAATATTCCCAGTTCAAAGAGAATCCAGAAACATGCTTACTTCATAACTAAGACCCCATCCCCAACCAGGATCTAGAAAACAGGTTGTTAATGAAATACTAATTCCAACCTCTGTCCTTAAAATGATGCTGATGCAAGGTTTCAACTTGCACCTTCCAATCCAACAAAATACTTTACTAACAATTGCTCCTTCTGCTCCTCTTGATCTGCATAACTTTGCAGTGTCATTGGCACTCCAACCAGGAAGGATGAGATTCTTCATATGTTTTGGTAGCAGAAGTCTCTAGGGTCATCCAGACATTGCTGGGATTCATTTTGAATTTTGGCTATGATCACTACAGTTGTACAAGTACCTGGCAGGGAATACCATTCATTATAAAGTGTTTAAAAATTATCTTCATTTGTCATTAAATGGCAAAAACTTAAATGCACATCAAGGTTTTTTCCCCTCTGCAAAGATGTCAAGCATCAAAACTTCAAATGTTTTTTCTATTCAAATGAAATTATTATCCTTATCAATACAGACATTTTTGGGGGTATTCATTTTGAGCTCTTGGCTCTGTTTATACGCAGTTTTGTCAACATTGGCCTTTCACCTGGAATACTTGATTTTGTTATAAATCTTCCAGCACACTTTCATTAGGCTGTAACTTTTCGTTACAAATTACAACCTTCTGTTGTCACCACAGGACAGCCGAGCTACCCTGACTTTTCCAACCATCCTTGTGTGGGAACGGTGCCTGTTTTTTGTTAGAGCCGAAAAGTGAGAGGTTTCACTGAATCCCTCTAACAATTGTCCTTGTGCTCAGGGTCTCACAGCTGAAAACAGAGTTCCTCCCACTCCTGAGCGTGTCCTTTGTCTCCGAGAACAGCGTGGTGGCAGCTGTAAGTGTCTGCTATTCCTCCTTGTAGAGCTTTCTGGTGTTTTGGAGGGGGAGGAAACCCCATATTTTGCAGTTAGTAATAATAATAATAAACGAGTTCTGCCCTGATGTCAGGGTTTGCAGGGTGGCAATGCTGAGGTGGTGTTTCCTGATGGATTTTTACTTGCAGGGCCACGACTGCTGCCCCATGCTCTTCAACTGTGACGACCGTGGCTTGCTGAGCTTCGTTTCCAAACTCGACATTCCCAAACAGAGCATCCAGCGCAACATCTCGGCCATGGAGCGCTTCCGCAACATGGACAAAAGAGCCACCACGGAGGATCGTAACACCACCCTGGAGACCCTGCACCAAAACAGTATAACGTGAGTGCCCTGCTGCCAGCAGCAGGGCAGGCAGTGTTCTCCATGTTCAGTGGGTTTCCCAGGGTGTTCTGTAAATCCTCTGAAGGGTGTAGCTAGTTTCCTTGTCTTTCCCTAGCAGCGCTCTGTTTCTGAGATTTATGTGCTGGTGAAGTTAATCATTGACATGGCTGCTGCTGTTTGCTCGTGGTTAATGTCTTGTGTACCTTGAGCACAGCTTATCTTATCAAATATGTGGGTAGTTCCCAAGAGGCTGGTGTCACTGTGCAAAATCCAGCCAGCAAAATCCACCTGAAGTTGACATCCCAGCTTCCTGTTTCAGAGGTTACTGCCATGTGTATTTATTTATTATGTATCACTGTTTTCAGACTGGAATTAGGGAGATTTAGCTTAAACATACAGAAAAATCCTTCGTTGTGAGGCTGACGAGGCCCTGACACAGATTGCCCAGTGAGGCTGTGGCTGCTCCATCCTGGAATCTTTCAAGGCCAGGTTTGAGTAACCTGGAGCAGTGGAAAGTGTCCCTGCCTATAACAGGGTGTGGGACTGAATGAGCTTTAAGGTCCCTTCCAACCAAAACCATTCCACCATTCTGTTAATGAAAAGGATTCATTCAGGTTAATTGGACAAAATATCTTTGCATTTAAAAAAATAAAATAAATGTGATCCTAGAGGATGTAGAGCAATTTCTCTTTATTCAAGGGAAGCATTTAGTCTCACCAAGCCATTAAAGAGCTTTCTGCATCTTTTTCTTGACTTAGTCCTCCGAGGCATTCTACCAAGAATCTAGTGTAGGCTCTGGTATAGTCATATCTCCATCTGAAAGAGTAGGAGTAGAATTCAACCCAAATTTCCCAGTTTTCTGGCTCTCTGGAATGGGTGTTGGAGCTTTCACTCTCTGTTTGCAGCCAAGTGTCTATTTATGAGATCGACAAACGGGATTGTCGGAAATTCTGCACCACCGGCATCGATGGAGCAATGACCATCTGGGATTTTAAGGTAAAAATGTGCTTTCACTACCATGTTTATGTGAGC
This sequence comes from Sialia sialis, assembly GCA_009812075.1. Lineage (NCBI taxonomy): Eukaryota > Metazoa > Chordata > Aves > Passeriformes > Turdidae > Sialia > Sialia sialis. Next base: position 3,042,628 of record VRYO01002014.1, on the reverse strand, counting down.
TAGCTGGGGTGGTGGATTTTTCTTATTTTTTTTAATCTCTAGTATCAACTCCTAGGGCTCAGCCTCAAGCCAGGTTTTAGTAGCAGCAGGAAATCCAGACAGGAATATTCAAAACCAGTAGTGAAGTCCATAAAAAAACAGATCCAAGAATCTGCATAAATGCAGATGCAGTTTGTTAAGCAGATGGTACTAATACAGACTTATTTTTTTAATAATCACTTAATATCCCTGTTGAAATCTCCTTAATTCTTTCACTCTCCAGCCTCAGCTACAGCTGGGCTGGAACAATTCATACAACACAACCCCTACCTCTTCCTTCTGCCATCCCATGAGACTCTTCTCATTGTCCTGCTGCACAACATGGTCCTGTTCTCTCAGAATTAACTTATTCAAAGAGTAAGAAATTGTCTCTAATAGCTGGAAAAGACAATACTGAAAATCCTAGAAGGTTGTATTGATGTTCATGCTTGCTTTGCTCAGCCTGGCCAACAGAGGTCCCTGTTGGTCTTCCCAAAATGGATATGGGATGTGATTCGGGGAAAGAATAGATTGTCTGTGTTCTGTGATGCCAGGGTGCTCTGGTGGGGACAGGAGTCAAACAAGAAGTTGAGGTGATCTCTAAGCTTCTTTAGTGCAGTTTCAGGTGGGTATCATTGGCCTGTACACGCCTGAGTTTGAAAGGAATAGCTGTTGTGGTCTCTGGCTCTTGCATTAGGAAGAAATCCTTTACTTACAGGAGAAATTCTCCCCTATGAGAGTGATGAGGCTCTGGCACAGGTAGCCCAGAGAAGCTGTGGCTGTCCCTGGATCCCTGGAAGTGTCCCAGGCCAGGCTGGACAGGACTTGCAGCAACCTGGGATAGTGGATGGATGGTGTCCCTGCCCATGGCAGGGGCTGAACTGGATGGGCTTTGAGGTTTCTTCCAACTCAAACCATTCTGGGATTCTATGACTGTTTCTCATTTCAAATATTCATGTTTTTTACTTGGTTTTGTTAGCATTTACACTGAATTATTCAACCCAAGCTACTGCAGCAGATTGTAATTATGATTTTTTTTTTCTCTCCTTCAAGACTTTAGAGTCCTCCATCCAAGGGCTACGAATCATGTAAAGATGGATTTCCATGATCTAGCAGGACAAACTGCTTGACAGAATGCAGCTCCCACATCTGCACAAACCTGAAAAGGGAGGAGGAGGAAGGTGAAATATTTGGAAACACTGAGAAAATACAGCTTGGCAGATTTTCTTTTGAATCTAAATTTGGTGAATTGTGTTGGTTTCAAAATCAGCTGTGATTGTTCTTTTTTTTTTATTTTTTTGGTTGGTTGTTTCATTCCATTCTTTACCAAAGCTGCTCCTTAAGTAGTTTATTGCAGGAAGTTATGAATCACTAACTTAAAAGGGGAATTTTATGTAAATTGTCTGCTAGAAATAATAATAATAATAAAAAAGAGAAAAACTGATTATTTGTTTTGATGCTTATTGATTTTAAAAGGGCTGTTAAGGAAATTGGGAGAGAGAGTGGGGAAAACCTTGCACTGATATTTTATGGCCTTAAAACAGGAGAAGTTCATCTTAACTGAAAGGTTTTAAAATTGACATACCTGGAGTTCTAATAATCTGGATGTGAAGATTCAGATGAGCTTCTTCCAGGGCAGTTCTTCCCTTGAGGTGATGATTTTGGAGGATGAATGGTTTCATCCTACTTCTCTTCATTCTGTCTGCCTTGCATTTAATCTGTAACAGCAGCAAATTAACCTGAGTGTCATTTTTGTTGTTTGCTCAGTGGGTCACATTTTTCCAAAGGTGAGTGACCAGAATTATTTGTAGTTTCCTTTGGGACTGGTCCCAGGGCAGTGCCCAGGGGACAGGATGGAAAGCTCGGTGTAGAAGGTGAGACAAAAATCTGCTGAGCCTCGTCTGAGGAAGACAAATTAAAAGCAAATTGCTTGGTAAGTCCATGAAACTTCAAGGCCAGGGAGTCACCACCCCTGGAGGTATTCAAGGAACAACTGGATGTGGCACTCAGTGCTCTGAGCTGGTTGGCAAGGTGGGGATTGGTCACAGGTTGGATTTGATAAACCTGGTAGATTTTTCACCCTCAGTGGTTCTGTTAGAGCTGAGCTCTCAGCCTGTAAAATCCGGTCTTTATAACAACTGGTTCAGCATGGTCTGGTTTCTGTGCCTGATCCTTTGTTCCCAGGTACCTTTTGCAGTTCAGCTCCAGCCTCAGGAGCTTTTGGAGGCATTTGCACACAATATATTCACAGGGTGTAGCTCTTCCTCCCTGTTGCTGCCTTGCTGTGCTCCAAGGGGATTAGCTGGCTCATGGCATTGCTTTGCAAAGCTTAAGATGGTCATTTCTGCAAAAAAAATGCAGAAGTGTCTTAAAAAAAACCTCAATGACTAAATTTACCACTTCCTCTGGAACCTGGGTTGTTTCATACCCTGCTTGTTTCTCAGCTAGGGGGTGAAAGGGGAGGGTGGAAGATCAACTCTGTTCTCCACCACAGAGCTGGATCTTTCTCTGCTTACCTTGTCTCCCACCTTCTCCCCTGGTAATCAGGCTTGGCTTTGCAATTTCCTCTCCCTTCTAAACATGAAATGATGAGTGTTTCATTTCTTGCAGTCCGGGAATCTGGGGGGTAGCATGGCTGGGGTGGATGGGCTGGCAAGCAGGGAATGCTCACTGGAACCTGCCTGCAACACTCCTCAGACACAGAATCGCTGCTGCTCATTGTCTGCACTGCCCCAACCCCAGAGAAAACCCCACCAGAAGTGTCCCCAAGTCCCCAGTGGCTGTGCAGTGGGACAGTTCCTCTACAGCATCTTCGAGGATGTGACGTGCTGAGGGGGCAGGAGGATCTTCCCACTTGAGAAACGGAAGAAAAAGCAGGTAAAGGGTTTGTGCAAACATGAACAGGGTCTGGCAGAGGCCCAGCAGGGCAGAGCCTCCATCCCTGACTTTTACAGTGCCAGATTTTCCCCCCATGGAGCCTTGGAGAGCCTCAAGCAGGGTTCCCAAGCAGTGGAGGCAGCTCATGGCACTCCAAGCAGGACCAGCCTGGAGATGGGAAAAAGGGGGAAAGGGCATGGCAGGCACAGAACAGGGGTCACACTGCCCTCTCCCTTCCCTTAGAAATGTACCCCAAATCCTCCTGCAGAAGTTAAAACTGACCCACAGCTCAATCCCATCCCTGCCTGGGAGAGGATCTCCCTGTGTCTGCAGGGATCATGGCAACATACACGAGGATCAGGAGCAAGGGGCTCTGTGCCCCCCTTTTACCTACAGCTGACCCCTCCCGTGGGGATCGATTCTGCAGCTCAGCCAGTGCCAGGTTATTATATCCCTGAATTCCAGGATATTGTGTGTAAATCCTGCAGCTGAGAAGAGCTCCTGCCCCCCCTGCACAGGACCCCAGAGTGCTGCAACATCTCTCAGAGAGGGAAGGGGTGAGTGCATCCAGGCGTGAATGGGATAAAAATTAGTTGCTCTGAAGCAGGAGGTGACAAAACCAGAGGGCTGGATGTCTGGTGCGTGGGGATACAGGCACGGTGCCCGCAGCCAGCCTGGGACCGGGTCCCACTGGGCTCTGTGGGATGCAGGAACCAGCAGCAGCTGCTGCCGAGGGCGGCCGGATCCGGGCTCCGCGGGGTCCTGCGGATCTCCCCGGCCGTGGGAGGCGTCTCGCCCCGGGTGGGCTCCGGGCACGGCTGTTCCCTGCTGGGGGCCGGCACAGGATCGCGGAGTCCCCAATCCTCCAAAACCCATCGGGAGCCGGGGGTGAGCAACACTCGCACTACCAGGGGGACACGGTGGG
>VRYO01002014.1:3020861-3033971 GCA_009812075.1 Sialia sialis | reverse complement strand
CTCCCCATCCCCATTCCTGTGGCTCCCTGGGCCACCATCATCCCTCTCTGCTTCCAGGCATCGACTGGGCCCCTGAGAGCAACCGGCTGGTGACGTGTGGCACCGACCGCAACGCCTACGTGTGGACCCTCAAGGGCAACGTCTGGAAGCCCACCCTGGTGATCCTGCGCATCAACCGCGCCGCCCGCTGTGTCAAGTGGTCCCCCAAGGAGAACAAATTCGCTGTGGGCAGCGGCTCCCGCCTCATCTCCATCTGCTACTTCGAGCAGGAGAACGACTGGTGAGGCTCTGGCATGGCCCCAGTGGGTCTGTCCTGAGGGAAGAAGAGGGGGGATGAGGGGATGGATGGATGGATGGATGGATGGATGGATGGATGGATGGACGGGGGATGGATGGGAGATCCATGGATGAATGAATGGATGGACGGGGGATGGATGGATGGATGGATGGATGGATGGCAGTTGTATTGGGAAATAAAAGATTAGAGGATCTGGAGATAGAGACAGATGGACTCCGCATGCCCAAGCTGCTACTGCAGGATGGTGACCCGGGGCAGCTCCTGGGGCACTTGGAGCCATCATCAGCCAGCTCCCCAAAATCCCAGAGGGGCTCTGGGGATGGTGGTGCTCCCCTCTGCTGCCACCCCCTCTCCAAATAGGTGGGTTTGCAAGCACATCAAGAAGCCCATCCGCTCCACAGTGCTCAGCCTTGACTGGCACCCCAACAATGTCCTCCTGGCTGCTGGCTCTTGTGACTTCAAGTGCAGGTGAGGAGCAGGGGCTGGGTGACTGGGGGCTGATCAAGGGGGAACCCCAAGGATGGGTGTGGGCACAGGCTTCACCCCAGGTGCTGTTTGGAGCAGGGAGTGGAGCACAGGGGAGATGCAGGGAGGGATACAGCACCCATGGGAGGTGGGGGGACACCTCACAGGCTCTGCCAGGGAAACTCAGTCCTACAGCTGAGGCAAGGGGCAGCAATGAAGGTGGCACAGGCCCTGCATCCAGGGACACATGGCATGGCTCTCCCCCTCACAGGATCTTCTCAGCCTACATCAAGGAGGTGGAGGAGAGGCCCAGCCCCACGCCCTGGGGCTCCAAGATGCCGTTTGGGGAGCTGATGTTCGAGTCCAGCAGCAGCTGTGGCTGGGTGCACAGCATCTGCTTCTCAGCCAGTGGCTGCCGTGTGGCCTGGGTGAGCCACGACAGCACCCTGTGCCTCGCTGATGCTGGCAAGAAGATGGCGTAAGCAGGGCTGGGGACAGGAGGGCACACAGAGGGACAGGGGAGGCTGTGCTGGGGGTGGCAGCAGGGGTTGACCCCCAAACCAACACGGGGATGGAGGTATCTGGGATGGGTTGGGCCAAGAGCAATCCCACAGTGTCCCTGCATGTGGGTGGGGGAGATGGAAAAGTTCAGCCCTAGAGCATCCCTGGAGCATCTCTGAGCATCTACAGGATACCCTGAGCATCTCTGTGCTTGGGTGGGGGAGGTAGAGGACTCAGCCCCAGGAGGTGAAATAGCCCTGGAGCAGCCCTGGGTATCCCTGAGCATCCCTGGAGCAGCCCTGGGTATCCCTGAGCATCCCTCAAGTCTCTCTGCCCATCCCTGGGTATCCCCTGGGCATCCCATGTGTGTGGGACATAAAAGGCTCAGCCCCAGGAGCTGGGACACCCCTGGAACATCCCCAGATCACCAGGGGTGGAGGAGCTGTGCCAGTCTCAGCACTGAGGGAAGCTCAGCTCGTTGTTCTCACCTGGCAGTGTTGCCTCCCTGTGCACTGAGACCCTGCCCCTGCTCGCTGTCACCTTCATCACCGAGAACAGCCTGGTGGCCGCGGTGAGTCTGGCTGGGGGCACGGGCTGGCTGCTGTGGCCAGAGCTGCCTGGAGGGTGCTGAGCAGGTTTGTTCCCCAGGGCCACGACTGCTGTCCCATGCTGTTCACCTACGAGGAGAGCCAGGGCACCCTGACCTTTGGGGGGAAGCTGGATGTCCCCAAGCAGAGCTCCCAGCGTGGCCTCACCGCCCGGGAGCGCTTCCAGAACCTGGACAAGAAAGCCAGCTCGGACACGGCCAACGCCACCCTGGACACCCTGCACAAGAACAGCATCAGGTGCGGGCTGGGGAGGGACAGGCTTGGGGTCACCTCGGGGGCTGCTGGGTGGTGATGATCCCTGAGCATCCCCTGAGTGTGCTGCTGTCCTGCCCGGGAGCTGGGACAGCTCTGGAGAGTTCTTGGATGTCTCCAAAATGTCCCTGAGCATCCGTGCAAGTGGGAGGGAGAGACTGAGGCTCCAGCACCATGAGCTGAGACAGCCCTGGGTATCCCTGAGCTTCCCAGGGTATTCCCAAGCATCCCTGGGTATCCCCAGAGCATCCTGGCATGTGGGAAGGGGAGACAGAGAGGTCTAGTCCCAAAAGCTGGGATGGTCCTGGAGCATCCTTGGAGCATCCCTGGGTATTCCCAAGCATCCCTGTCTATCCCTGTGCCTTCCTGGGGGGGTCCAGCCCGACTCCCACCCCTGGGGCTGCCAGGCAGCTCCAAGGGCTCAGCACTGGGACTGATTCCTGCTCCCTCTTGGCACCCACAGCCAGATCTCAGTGCTGACAGGCGGCAAGGACAAGTGCTCCCAGTTCTGTACCACGGGGATGGACGGGGGCATGAGCATCTGGGATGTCAAGGTAAGGAATCCCTGTGGACCTCTCAGGCTGGGAGAACCCAGCATTGAACCATCTTCCCTCCTTTCAGCTCCACCTCCAGTTTCTCTGGGAAGCAATGAGCTGATGAGCACCCTCCTGTTTCATTTCAGAGCCTGGAGTCAGCACTGAAGGATCTCAAGATCAAATGAAGGATCCATCTGGGAAGGGCATCCCGGCTTCCAGCTGTCCCTGCTCTGCTCCCTGCCTGCTGCCCTCTGCCACCCCCACCCCCTGCCACGATGCCACCAGTGCCTGTCCCCACTGCCAGCCAGCCCTGGTGGCTGTTTCCAGACAAAGAAAACCATTTTTCTTACTATTTTTGTTACCATCCTTCCCGATGCTGGTCATACATTGCTTGGAGAAATTGCAAATAAAGGATTTTCCTGGATAAATCAAAACGGGTTTTTTTTGCACTTTTTTAGAACAAACACGGGTGTGATCAGGGCAGATCAATGCACTGTGCCACATCTCACCACAGGTGCTCACATCCTTCACCAGTGCTGAGGGGGAATGGGGATTGTGGGGATAAGGAGAATGTCATTTTTCCATTCCCTGCTTCAGCTCCATTTCAAAACAGGAGTGGTGTTAAGGAAAAGGGAGGCCAGAGGGTGGAAGTGGCCAGGGAGCACAGGTTTCCCATTCTCTGAGTTCCCTGGTGAAGTCCCATCAGGTGGGTAATTCCCAGACCTGGAGCCAGCTCAGAGACCTTGGGCTGCCCAGCTAATCCTGGGAAGGGAGCACTGGCTGCCTGAGGGACAGTGACACTTGAATTCTGCTCCAGCCCTCAGTTAGAGGGAGGTGTTACTCAGGGAAGATTTTTCCACCCATTTCCATGTGTTCACAAACCTCAGCCCTTTCCCCCTGTGGCTCCTGCTCTGCTCTGTCCCAGGCATCCACCCAAAAACTCCCATGTCCTGCCCCATCAGCTCCCTGTGCTCCAAGGATCATCCAAACTTCCCTTGCCAGGCTGTCCCCACATCAGTCCCTCCCTCCTGGAGCTGACAGCACAGGCACCACTCCTGGCAGCACCTGCTCACCTTCCTCAGCTCCCTGAGGATATTTCCTACCCCAATCTTGGCTGGTTTGAGCCAGCAGCTCACTGTGACATTCCCTGGGGTCACAGTCCTGTGTCACACCCTGTGCCCAAGTCCCTGCAGCCAGCATGGCCAGGGTGACACCGAACAAATCCCATCTGTCACCCTTCATCTCCACAGCTGCAACCCCTGTCCCAGTGACTTCCAGTGCTCCAAGGCCTGGATCTCCTCCAACCTTTGGGAAAGCACTGGTGTCCCTAACAGGACCCCCAGCCCCCCTGAGGCACAGCAGCCCCTCCAGGGCCATCAGGGAGGTGACAGAGAGGTGACTGCCATTCTGACAGGGGCCTAGGCCAGACAGGGGCCTGAGGGTAATTGTTTCCTCCACCGTGGTAAACAGATTGCGCAAGACATCCATCACAACCAGCAGGAAAAGCTTTTTCCCTGCAGGCTGTGTGTCAACTCCACAGCACAACCAGCAGCCCCCAGCTGCAGCTGGGCCTCCCCAGAACCCCCCAGCTGTGCCCTTCCCACACACACGAGGCCACAGCACTTCTGATAACTTACACTTTAATCAGCCAAATATACAAGTTCTCTTGGTGGTTTTTAAACTTGATCAAGTTTTTTTTTTGTTTTTTTTTTTTTTTTTGCTTTTTGGTTTTTTTTATTTTATTTTTCCATCTGGATCTGACACAATAAATGTTGTTTGTTTTTCTCCTTTAAACAAAAGATGATGTGGTTAAAAACTGGCACTATCCCTAATAAGGAGGAGTAAAAGAAAATGAAGAGGAGGGAAAAGGGGAGACTGGCTGCAAGAAAGGAGGGATGAATCTGGGAAGGAACGGCACTCCAGATGTCCATGAAGTCAGGCTCCCAGCTTATACTGCAACGCCCTGCAGCAAAATTTGATGGGCTCTTTGCCAACTGGATTCCTCAGATACATTATCCTTTGGGATTTCAAACCAAGTCAGTTCCCCACCCCACACCCCACCCCAAAACGACCCCACAATCTATTTCCTTGCAATCTAGTATTGGAAGCACCTCCCCTCCCACAGAGCTCCCTCCCACCCTGCCCCCCTCCCACCGCCTACGAGTTCTTGATCCTAAAAACAGCAAAAACATTCATGTTTCCAAACTGTTACAGGGAATTGCTGTCCAGCACAGCTCTGCACTGCAGAGAGCAGCTGCCCCTAACCCCAAATGGAAATGTGTGCCAGGATGAGGACAAACACATCGTCAGTGTCTCTTGGAGGTGCAGGTGAGGACAATGCTGCAGGATGCCCTGCGTGGCATCGATGGAAGGCGACACGGCAGAGCTGCCAGCAGGACCAGGCACAGTTCCCTGGCGTTTCCTCCTCTTGCATGGCCTGTGCTTACTTGTTAAGGGATAGTGACTGCAGTCTTTTACCTGCCATGGCCGCTTCGTCTTTTGCTGGGGAGGAAAACAACAGAGTTGCATCATTTCATGGTGCAGATCAGGGACTGGGGGTGGATTGGCAGCCCTGGGGATCAGAATCCTGCTTGCTAGGTAATGGAAAAAAAATCCCATCCTTCCCATCAGCTTCTGAGAGATAAGAGGCAGAGCTCCTCTTGGGTGCTCCCTTCTATCCCTGGCCTCTCTCCAGGTGTCCATAAATCACCCTGATGCCCAAATTTCTCTGTGGCACGTTCAGACTTCTGGTGCGTACCCTCCAGGAAGGGAAGGAGGGCTGTGAACTCCCTTGGCAGTTCAGATCCCCACATGCAAAGCAGATAAATCACCCAGCACAAGGAGCCTGCTAAGCCCCCTGCCTTGGAGGCAGGGGACAAGATGGATATCAAGGACAATTCCCTCCTCTCTTTTCCTGCTCTGGCATCCAAGCTCTTGTTCATAAAGCAAGAACTTTATGAGAGAGAAATAGCCGAGCCTGGCTTTGCTGAGGGGAGTTGATGACACTCAGCAATACCACACAGGCTCAGATGAGGGATGTGTGACTCCTAACACTGCAGCCACGGCATGGAGAGGTAGAAGAATATGATTAATTAGTCTCTAACCTTTTCTTTCTTCTTCCTTCTTTCTGGCAGCTTCTTCCCTTTGCTTCCGAATGATGGCTAATCGGGCAAGGTCTGCCTTGGCTTGCTCTGTTTTCCCAGCTAGATGCATTTTCATGTATCTTTCTTTTGCCTTTTGCTTCTCTATTTCCTCTCTGCCCAAAGGAAACACATCAGTCACCAGAGAATCCAGGCAAGCCCACAGGAACAGGCAGAGTGGGGCTTTCCAGACAGAATAAAACCCCAAAACTGGGGGTCTTTCACCACTTTCCAAGCACAGGTTCTGTCTGTTTGCAGGGTTTGAACAGGGGTGAGGTGAGAGATGGTTTCTCCCTTCCTTCAGCTAAGTGAGGACACACACACAAGGAGGTCAAATGAATAAGCCCCATGCCACAAGAACTGTGACATCTTTTTCCCAGCCTTACCCTCAAAGGTGTCCTTCTGCTGAAGCAATCTATCCCAAATAAAAAAGATTAAACCCTCCCTTCCAAACCTCACAATTGCTAAACGAAACTAGAAGCTTAAACTTTGGTTTTCAGGTTATTCAACTGCCCAGATAAATATTTCACCACAGTATCTGGAATCTGGGAAACTGCTAGGTGTCACCAGGACACTTTCTGCAGTAAGATTAAAGTGGATCCAAGGTGACCTCTGGTTAAGGGACTTCTGTTCTGATTTTTGGCATAAAATTTCAGAAAAGGAATGGCCTAAAATCCCTTTCACAGCAGTATGATTTAAGGGTTTCAGTTAGGTCTGACTTTTGGCATAAAAACTTAGGAAAGGAATGGCCTAAATCCCTTTCTCTCAGAGCACCAGGGCAGGCTGCCCGACTCCAGGACAGCCACAGCTGCTCCCAGAGGACAGACAGCTCCTGTGAAGTTTCTAAGGAACCACATTTTGAAGCACAGTCAGCCCAGTTTGCTGCTGCTCAGTGCCTGCTTTAGGCAGTAACACTTTTAATGGCCTCCCTGAAACACTGAGACAGAGCAGGGCAAACACCTCCCTGCAGCAAGGCTGGAATTCCAGGGGGGGCAGCAGGAACTCACCTCTCTCGTCGTGAGAGCTCCTTGGGTCCATCCAGGTCCAGCTGAGTGACTTTTTTGGTTGTCTGAATGACACGGTTGGGGTTCTCGATGTCTATCAACCCCTCCACTCCTTTGCGCTTTTGCTGAGGGTTCAAGAACCAGAGGAGGAACCTCAGAGATTGGGGAGCTCCCCCAAACACACTGCAAAGCACCCCAAAACTACAAGCCAAGATTCTACTACTAGCCAGTAAAACCATTTATGAATCAAGGCGCCTTCAGCCTTTTTAAAAATCTTGTTGCCTTTGTGTTTCATTGGTAAATATTGAACAAGTTTTCATTCTGAGGGCAAAATGCTGTCAAGTGAGAAGCTTTTGGCTTCTGTTAGTAGTCCTATAAAAATGCATTCTAGGTAGCTCTGCTTAGAATCAGAGTGTGCATCTTCCCCCCCAACCCAAGTATTAGGTGCACAAAGTGCCCTGAGAATGCAGTACCTGATAATCCTCATCATCTTCATCACTCTCATCTGAATCTAAAGATTTCTTCTCCTTTTTAGGGTCCCCTGTTGCTCCTTCACCTCCTTCTTCTTGCTCCTCCTCTTCCTACAAAAATCAGAAGAAATTAGAGGGAATTCATGTCACTAAAAATGACAAACCCAGCTTCTAAATGTGATTTTGGAAGGATAAGAGACAACTGTGAGCACTGGTGCTGCTGTCATGGCCTTGTGCCACCAAGGGGGTCTGGCTGTCACACAATGAGAGCTCCTCCTCAGCAACAGCATCACCTCCAAACAGCTCTGCTGCTCCCTCTAACAGGAAAATGGCTGTAAAAGACACCACTGGCACTTTACTTTGGCCAAATGAAAGCTCTCCTGAAGAATTTTGGCCTGAGTTTCCAGTGCACTCTACCTCAGACACTGGAAGCTCCATGGGTGCAGCTTAGAGCTGGATCCCATCCTAGATCTGGATAAATAAAAACACCTAAAGGAGAAAATTGACAACCATCAACCAGAATTATCATCCAAGGATTTACAGCCTTTTAAGTTTCCACTCACAAACCTGGGAATTAATTTCTGAATCATAAGAACCAGCATAGGTGTGAACAGCTTGTTTTACATTACCAACCAAGCAACCCACAAAGTGGATGAGCAAGGAACAGCAAGAGGAGTAATTCTGTTAAATGTGGGGGGTTTTTCTAAGCTTTCCTTAATAAATCAGTGTTAGATATTGGTTATCACACACAAAAAAAATCCTTCTCAAAGAGCAGCTCCCTGGTTTGCTGTGAAACAAGACACACATTTCAAGTGGGTCTTGCTTTTCTGTTCCATTTCCAGTCAGTATTTTTATTACAAACATGGAAGTAAAAAACACTTACACAGTTTGTGAATGACATCACACTAGTAGGAGTTGGAATTATTTTGGAAAACAGGATGAGACTCATAAGTGGTTTCAGAATGTGGAAATATGGCACGAAACCAAGAAAGTGGAATCAGAAACTAAGCAAGAGAAGTTACACTTTGGAAGAAGAAATCCAACACAAAGCTGGAATATGTGGCTAAGCAGCAAACCAAACAATCATCTTGAGTTCCAGCTGGGCAAAACATTAAAAAGGACTCAACACTATGGCTCAGAACTGCTTGAGAGAGTCATCTCAGAGGTATTCACCAGGATTTCCTACACAGGGTGTAATTATCCTCCTGTGGTCAGTGCTGTGAGGCCTCAGCTGGAATTGTGTGTTTGGGCTGAGGCAGCACTTTCAGAGAGTCACAGCAAAATATTAAGAGTATTACCAGAGCTGTGGTAAGTTGGGAATAAAGAGAGAAAGAGCCCCAAAAAGCAGCCAAGGCTTTTATGACAGGAGTCAGGTTGTGGTGGAAGTAGGGGGAGCTGTTAAAGTCCAGTGCTGGGACACAGAAATACACCCAAAGGAGGCCCCACACCACAAAACTCTGTTCTCTCTCCCTACAAGTCAGAGGCAAACAAGAAAATCATGTGTGCAGGAAGAAGTCAAATGAGTTTGGTCCATAAATCTACAATAGGAAGAGGGCAAATACAGTAATTTCAACATACAGTAACATGTCAACATGTGGCCCTTGTTCTCCAAAGCCAAGATGCAGAACAAATGAGCTGACACTGGAAACTGGAATGATGAAATATGGGGAGAAAAGATCTCCAGAGCTGCTGTGTAAGTCTCAGGAATCAGACTGGGTGACACTCTGGACTCTCCCAGCTGGAGATATTTGGGAGCCATACTGTGATCAGTGCTGGAATGATCTGCAGCACTTGGCTAAGCTGCCATTGCTCCTGAACAGAGAACAGCCAGGCTGGATAAGGCAGGAATTAGGACAGAAAGTACAAAGGAGTAAACATACCCTTGCCTTCTGCTTTTCTGCTTGGAGCTGGGCATCAATCTCCTCAGGACTCGTGTACTGCCTTGCTCGGCCTTTGTGGCCTCCTTTTCTACCTGCACAAAATAATAACAATAACAAATGGTTTAGTGGTAACTTCCAGAAACGTCTGTTCCTCCTGCAGCACTCTCTGCATTTTGGGTGTAGCTAGGACAAACCAAAACAGCTTCTCTGATAAGCAACAAACCCCCCCCACTGAACTGGTGAAATGCTCTACGGTTTTTAGGTGAGATGCAGAGAGAATTGGGATTATTGATGTCACCCTTCCCTGCCTGTGCTTGTGGTCTCTCCAATTCCCTTCCCAGGCTGGCAAGGGACACTCAGTCCCACAGCAGATCCCAGCTCCCTGCACAGGAGGAATCACAGTGTGTTCCTGTGGTTACAACCAACATTCCAGCTAGCTTGGCTCCTTAACCCTTCCCACTGTGCCAGGAAAAAATAGGAAGCTAATTGGACAAAAGCTTTGGGAATTACAATGGGAGCTGAAGAAATACTAAAAGGAGCCTCCATGTTTTACTGCTTTATGAGGAAAAATAAAAATAATCTCCAGGAACCAAGAAGGGGAGTTGCTGTGGCTGGCACTGCCACAAGTTCCAAATTCTGTTGATTAATGAACTGCTGAAGCCATTAATGCTTCCTCCAAGCCACTGCTCTGTTTAAGTTCTTCCACCCCAAAGAATTGGGAAGCAAGATGGATAGAGCCAATCCACAGCCCTGAGTGAGAGAGACTGGCAAAAAGCAAACAACTCTGGCAAGGCAGCTCTCTGCCACTGGGAGTCCCATGGAAGGAGCAGGAAACACTGGATGTCTCTCATCCTCCCCATTTCACCTGCCAAGGACAATGAGAAGCTTCCAGTGATGGGGAGGGGTGAGGGATCATCCCTGGCTCCTTGACATGGTGTGGCATCCATGGGAGATCTGCCACTGCTCTCTGTGTGCTGTTGGACTGGGAGCTGTAGAGATCCAACATTTTCTGACCAGTTCTCCTGGCTCAGCACAGAAAAACTCTCACAATGCCTTAGTTCTGCCCCAAAACCCCACTGTGAAGCCTTACAGAAACCCCTGAGATATTTTTTCCAAAAGAAATGGGAAAGTGCAGAGACCAAATTTTTCTCCCTGGATTCAGCTGGGGAAGCTGATGGGCTCTCAAACCCTAAGCACAACCAAAAGCTTTGGTGCAGCCAGACAGGTGTTTGCTGTTTGTCTGCTCCCACGTGGGAACACTGACACCCTCTGGAAAATCTGCCATGGGAATGCTGCTGGGAACACATTACCTCACTGCCCAGCACATGACATCACCCCAAAGGGACCAGCAGTGACATCTGTGACACACCAAGCCCCAAATAACCAAACTGTGCTCCCAGCCTGGCTCCTCATCCAGCTGCTCCAGAATTCCACACTGGGCTCAGGACCAAGGAACACAAACTGCTCACTACTGCAAATAAACAGTGGTGATAAGAGTGGGATGAAGCAACTAAAGAAAAATTGTTTTACATGAAAAACCTAAAAAGAAGCAAATGGAAGAATGAAGCCCACGGGAACTCAGCACAGTGCAGGGATGGGGCTCTGCTCCCACAGGGAGCTCAAACCTCACATCAGGCACAGGGAGTTCATCCAACACCTGCCACTAACCAGCCCTGTGCCTCAGTTTCCCCACCTGATAATAGGGATAACACTTCTTTTCCACCTCTTTGAAACAGAATCACCTGCAGATTTCACCTGCAACAAGTGGTGCCCAGGCAGGCCCACGTTCACACATCTTCAGCTTTAAACAGCCTAACAAAGGAGTTTAGATGGAACAGAATGGAATGATACTGATGGAATCTCTTCTTTATAAAAATCACAGTATTAGGGGGGGGAAAAAAAGGAAATGAATCTGAAATACTCCCGCAAAAAATTGATTAGTAGCTGGTTAATGCCCCTCCCTTTTAAATTAACAGTGAGTGCCAAAATCCACTGCTCTGCCAACAATCCAGCAACTCCCACTGACTTAGGGGAAAACGACCAAGGACTTCTCTTCTTCCAAAAAGCAAAAGGTTTGAATCAAACATTTAAATCTGTACAATGAAATAAAGATCAGGAAATCCTGAAATTACATGGCATTTAAATATGAAAAATAGGGCTATAACCCACCACGGTTCTTTGCCTTCACAAAAACCATGTAAAAGCTTCAGCCCCACCTCCCTATCACTCTGCAAATGGACCCAAAATGAAGTAGTTAAATAAAATCCAAGAAAGGAATCAGTTTGGTGCTAAAGGCTGGGAAATGCTGATGAAATAACGCGCAGCAAACTGCAGGGAAGAGGAATGAGGAGGGCTGGTGTGTGACCGGGGTTTGCAAGAGCCAATTATGCAGATGGTGCATGTGGAGAAGGTTCTGGGTGGATCCTGCAGAGCCGTGACAACCCGGCAGAGCCTCATCCCCGCTCCTGAATCACACGAGGAGCAAGTCGGTGCCCGCTCCGGAACGCCCCAAAACGCGGCGCTGTCGGAGCCACATCAAAGCGGCCGCGTTTGGAGCCCCCGATCCCCCCCGGGCCGGGCCCCTCCGCTCCCGCCCGGCTCCCCCGGCCCCCGGTGCGGCTGCACCCACCGCCCCTGGGCTCCGAGAGCCCCACGCCCTGTCCCAGGGGAACCGGCCGCGGTTCCCGTTCCAGCGGGAGCACATGGGGCCCAGCTGGGTCCCACACAGGCCCGGACGCCGCCGGGGTGGCTGCGCTGCCACGGAGGGGGCACAGGACGGGCCGCGGCTCGGTGAAGGGCGTGGGGAACGCGCCGTCTCTCGAGGGGCGGCGAGGGGGCGAGGCACCCTCGGAACCCGGTGGGGGCAAAGAGAACCCGAGACCCCACCCAGAGCCCAAACACAGGCGCGGGGCCGCCGGTGAGGGGGAAAGGGATCCCCGGAGGTTCCCGCAAGGCCGCGGAGAGCGGCGAGAACGGACCCGCCGCGGCATCTTCACAGCCGGGGGCGAACACGAGCCCTGCCCGCGCCGGGGCCGGGCGGCACACACACCCCCTCACCCCCTCCTCTCTGTCCCCCGTTTCCCCCCGCCGCCGTTCCCCGCGGGGGGACCCTCGGCCCGGCCCGGCCCCCACCACCTTTCGGCATCGCGGCGATGGCGGCACGGCCCCCCCGGCCCGAGCGGCGCCCGGAACCGGAACCGGGACCGCCCCCCCCGCCAGGCCCCGCCTCTGGGCTGCCCGCAGCGCCGCCGCTCCCGGCGCTCCCGCGGGGCAGCGAGGACAGCGCGGAGCGGGGCCGGCTCCACCGGGGGGTTTCTCTCTTCTCTCGGGGCGGCGGCGCGGGCGGGGGGCCGCGTTTTGGTGAGGCAGCGTGCAGGGCAGCTCAGGGGCGGGGACACGGGCGGTGCGGCTGCGAGAGGCCCCCGCGTGACGGCGGCGGCGCGACCGGAGCGGGCGGTGAGCGGGGCCGGGATCGGGGTCGGGACCGGGTCGGGACCAGGACGGGGACCGGGATCGGGATCAGGGTCGGGACCAGGACAGGAATCGGAACCAGGACCTGCGGCCTCCCCTCACCGCCCCAGCCCCGGCTTCCGCTGTGGGGCTGTCGGGGCCGGGCCGGGCGGCCTCTATATCAGCGGGACCTGACTGGAGTTGTCACCTCGGAGAAGGAGTGGCTGCCGTGCTGTGCTGAGGGGTAAAACTGACTTATCGTACAGCAGTCACAGAGCTTTCCACTCTTCACGAGCTCCGTAAAACACATTTTTATCCTTGAAGTGGAAAACGGGAAGGTGGACACAAAAACCTTAGGAGAAATATATCTGACAGCTGTTTTGCTTTCGTTTCTCCCAGTGATTGTGAGGGAGTGCTGGCAGTTCCCTTGGCCTTTGGCCCCTCTCGTTCCCGAGGCAATGCCCAAAGTGAAAAGGAGCAGGAAGCCTCCCCCAGATGGCTGGGAG
>VRYO01002014.1:2959967-3017371 GCA_009812075.1 Sialia sialis | reverse complement strand
GTGTAGAAGGGAAATACAGTTCCCAAGTGTCCAGTCCAAGTTCTTCCCTGACCATGTGCAGAAGGGACCTGCATGTCACTGGAATTCTCTGCTGAGGTTTGTAACCTGGAATTATTGCACAGATCCCTTCAGGAATGCTAGCAGTCTTAGAGACATAGAGGTTAGATGTGAAGCGAAAGGACACAGACAAAATCAGCACTGGGCTAAACTGCTGTTAAATCTGATTTTGCTTCTTCCTTGTTTTGCACAGGGTTTGCTCAACTATAGCCCATCTAATCCTTGGCAGTTGAAGGAAGTTCACTGAAAATGTATTTGCTCCTCCTTAAAACAAAAGGAAATACTTTTATTATGTAACTGTGGCAAGAACTGGGGCTTGGGGATACACAAATCAGCTTTACTTCAAGCCAGTTTAAAGCTGCAAGTCATGCATCTTCCTTGTGCTGGAAGAACTTGAAACTTCAGCATCCTGCTCCCTTTTCCTGCACAGCCTCTGCCTCACTGTCCTGCCCCTGAGGCTTTGCTGTCCTGTACTTGGCCCAGGGGTGGGGGGTCTCCTCTCCAGCCATAAATTTTAACCACCGGTAGTAGTAGCCACGGAAACCATCAATCTTCTCCAGGTATGGGTTTTTGTACTTATACTGCAAAGAGAAAACCGACAGGACAATTTCCCATTAGATGAGAGCTCACTTCAGCACCAGCCTGCAGGAGCTACAGAGAAGAAACAGTGATCAAGTCAGGCAGACCAGAAAAACCCAAAGGAAACTCAGGCAGAAATTAAATCTTCATATTTATGATTCCCCTCCCTCAGTGGTGTCCTTCACAGCCTGGCACTCCTGGCTCCTTACCCTGTCGAATTTGGGAGGGTACCGTGCTGCGAACTCCAGCTGCCGAATGATCACTTCATTGGGAGGCACCTGGTTATTCCTCATGTCCCGCAGGATCTCTGTGAGGTAACTGTAATCCAGCTGCCTCACAGCAGCAGCAATGAGGGTGCTGTAGATGTACTTGTTGGGAGTTATTCCAGATCTCTAGAAAGAACAAATGCTACAGTTATACAAGTTTGTCTGCTCACTAGTGCAGGACTTGCAGAAGGAAAAGGCAGAAGCACTTTTTACACAAGGAGCACACCTCTCATCACAGGACCTGTGAAGCAGCTTGTGCAGTGCCAGCACATGTGCAGGACAGACCACCAGCTACTCTGGAGCTGCACGTTTTTGGGAAGACAAAACCACTCATCAGAAAAACCTCAGCAGATCTTTAAAAAGCATTAACACTTCACTTTGCCTCTTCCTGCAGCTCAGACTCCAAGCAGCAGAGGATTTTTCTTTGATTACCTTCAAATCCGAGAGCAGCTGCAGTCCATCCTGCTGTTTGTGGCAGGCAATTGCCAAGTTACAAAATGTCTGGAGGTTAGGTGACAGTCCCCTCTTCACCAGAGCTGGCAGCACGCTCTGCAAGATACAAGTGTTGGCATCACTTCCCAAAAATTCTTACTGTAGCTTTCCAGACAGGGAGCTGGATGTGCTAGAACAGAATCCATAAATACTCAGAAATTAACCCAAGCACCACCTTGTGGGAAACCGTGTGAGATCCCAGTTTCTACTCTGGACAGAGAAACGAGTCTCAGCAAAGGAGAGGCCTGAGAATAAGGAGGTGGTGATGGGGCTGGTTCTGAGGTTTTTTTCTCACCTTTGCTCCCTCCAGGTCTCCCTGTTTACTTCTCTTCCTCATTAAAGTGTTAAAGAAGGTCACATCTACTTTTATTTTATGATCGTCCAGCAGTGCCAGCAAAGAGGACTCTGAGGGGCTTTGGGGTTCCACCAGCTCAGCCAATAACGTGAATGTTTTAATGTTGGGCTCTGCATCATCCTTCTTCATTTTGTTCAAGAATCCCTCCACATCCCCCATCAGAGCCAGTCTATGAGATGGAGTGGCCACTGTCCCCAGGGAAACCACGGCTGTGTCAGCCATCCTGGAGTCCAACAAGTTGGGCAGGTTGCAGAAAGGCACCTTTTGGCTTAGGTGTGGCTGTTTCCGTTCCATCTCACTCTGGGCTCTCCTCATCAAGGCTCCAGCCCTGCTGTGGGGGACACTGGGGCTGTCAGGAGCAGCTGGTTCTGCCTCAGGCCGAGCCACATCTTTATTTTGTTGTTGGATTTGTTCCTCAGGTTGCAGCGAACTCTCCTGAAATAATTGCTTCTCCATAGCTTCCACATCAAACTGGACAGCAGCACTCTCTGATCCCTTCTTCCTCTGATTTTTCACCTTTTCCCTCTGCCTGCCAGGTGGCAGCTTTAGCTGAGGTGAGTTCTCAGGAGGTCTGAGCAGGAGTTGAGAGGCCACAGCGGGATTGCCAATCCCACAGTCTCTGGCTGCACGCAGCATCAAGTTGTAGGTGTGGCTGTCTGCCTTTATTCCCAGCTTGTTCATTTGTTGCCAGACCTGAAGAGGGAAACACAGATATTAAATAACAGGACATCTCCAGCAGCCTCCAAGTACATCTGTTAATGGGATCTGTGAGAGGAGTGAATTTACAGCATGGCAAGGACAGTGACCTTGAGCTGGAGATGATCCAGGGTTATTTATCAGCGTATGAGATGTCCTGAGAAAAGTCAGGTTTTCAGAACTTGTGCTAGGAGGAGCTGAACTCGTCCCATTTCACTGCTTTCCATGTGTAACAAGGTGATGAGTTACAATGCAGCAGAACTTTCCCCCTCTCAGAACATGAGGACAAACCTGCAAGGCAAATCTGAAGCCGTTTTCGCTGTCTTTTATGCAGCTCATGAGAAGGAAGCTGAAGGTCTCAGCTGTGAGGACATGGCCCTTCTGCACAATTTCCTGAAAAGAGGAGAGAGAGAGCATTAAACTTCCAGGTTACCCTGTGTGGTGAAGCTCAAATATCACTGTCATCTTCTGGAGATAGATGCAACAAGTTTTGGACAAATTAAAGCCAAAGCTGCCTCCTTTCGGAAAAATTAAGCTTAGACTTTGGCACATACAATTTCACTGTATAACAATAAAGATCAATGAAATATAAACACGTGATCTGTAATTATCCCTGCAGGAGCTTTAACCACAGCACAAAATAGGTTCAATAGGAGAAAAGCAACCAATTTACCTTAAGTACATCCAAGCACATCCTGAGGTCTGAGCAGAGGGCACAGACCTTCAGCAGGGCGTGGTAGGTGATGAGGTTCAGCTCCTCGTTTTTGCTCTGCAGCTGCTGCCGCAGTTTCAGGGCGCTCTGCAGCCCCGAGTCCTTCCACGGAGACTCAGCACAGGCATTGAACAGGGCTGTGTAAGTGGCCTGTGTGGGGATTAACCCTCGTTTTTTCATCTGTAGGAAGAGAAGAAGGATCTGAACTGGCCTTTTTGCAAAAGCACAGCTTGAATTTTTTAACTGTTTGTTAAGAGTTTCAGGCTAAGAAGGAGTCAACGCTAAGGAGACAAAGTAACATGACTGAGTGCTTGAAATGCTTTTAGCTTAGGAAACGCTTTAGAGGGAGTATTCAAACTTACATCATTGTAGAGCCTGAATGCCTTTTTCACGTAGCCAACCCTGCCACAACCACCAATGAGAACGGTGTAATTGCTTTCTTCTGGCTGGACACGCTCCTCCTTCAGCATCTGCACCTCAAACAGCTCCAGAGCCTCTGCCAGCTACAACGGTGACAAAAATCCATCTTGAGGCAGTAATAGAAGCAACTACAACAGATATTAACATATGCAGCTGTGGGCAGATTGTAGTGCAAGTCCTACTAAGTGTGGGGCTCATCACAGGAAGGCTGGAGAGGGTCTTTACAGGAGGAGGTGGTGGCAGGATGGGGGGAAATGGTTTTAAGCTGACAGAGGGGGGATTTAGGTTGGATTGGGAAGAAATCCTTTATTGCAAGGGAAGTGAAGCATTAGCACAGATTGCCCAGAGAAGCTGTGGCAATCTCTGGAAGTGTTCAAGGCCAGGTTGGACAGGCTTGGAGCAACCTGGGGTAGGAGAACTGGATGGCAGAGAACTGGATGATCTTTAAGGTTGCTTCCAACCCAAACTGTTTTATTTTGATTCTACAAGAAACTCTTATTTTAATTCTTTCTGTAAAGATACCAAGTGATAGAGACTGGTCAGAGCTGAATATTTCATCAGTTCTATTAAAAACAAGAGAAGAGCTAGGCTCAAACCTTGTCCTCTTTGATGAGGGCCTTGCACCGTAGGAAGTACCAGTATGGAGTGTTCTTAGGGCCACGTCGAGGTTTTCTTTCTGGCTCTTCTTCTCCTTCTTCTTGAAGCTTTAAATCCCGAAAGCGCGCTCTGGTTTTGTGGTAATATTTTCTAGATGAAAATTTATCAGATAGAGTCCCGAACTCCACACCTTCATCATCATCATCATCATCATCATCCTTCTGCTCCTCGGTAGCTCCAGCAGAGCTGCCAGCACTGTTCTCTCTCGGGTCGCTGCCGGGCAGTTTGCAGGAGGCCTGGGAGGAGCTGCACGTTCTCCACCCCGGCAGCGGGCCCTGGACTGGGGGCCGGGACAGGAGCGGCACCTGCCCCGACCTAACCCCAGGAGCTGCGCACTGCGCCCGCAGCAGAGCAGGGGAGGCAGAGCGGCACCAGCGGGGGATGAGGAGCCGCAGGGAGCCCATGATGTGCCCGCTGTCCCCGGAAGCGAGCGGGCGCGGTGGAGAAACGGGACCGGGATCAGAACCGGGATCGGAACCCGGACCCGGCCCCACTCGCACCGTCCCCCCTCAGGCCGCCCCTGACCCGCGGCGCCTGCGCGCACGGAAGGGCCGTGTCCAGGGCGGTCTCTGATTGGCGGGTGCGCGCGCGCTGCCCGCCGGGCGGCGGCTCTCCGGTCGCTGATTGGCCGGAGCGTGCGCGCTGCCCGCCGGGCGGCCGTGCCCGCCGTGGGTCCCGTCATTCCGCGGGCGGGCGGCGCGGGGCGGCCACGGGGCTGCCGCCGCCGCCTCCCCTCACTGCAGGCGCTGCCGGCGCGGAGCGGAGCGGGCCGGGCCGGGCCCGCCCGGGCCCGCCCGGCCGCCGCCACCAACACCGCCACCATTCCGCCCCTACCTTCCCGTTGCCGGCGGCCCCCAGCTGCCACCATGCAAGAACTCATCGCCAGCGTGGACCACATCACGTTCGACCTGGAGCTGGCCGTGGAGCAGCAGCTGGGGGCACAGCCGCTCCCCTTCCCTGGCATGGACAGTGCGTGTGGGCTCTCTCCTCCGCGGGGTGCTCGGTCCGGGGCCACTGGGCTGAGGAGGGTGGGCTGGGCTGGGCAGGGCCGGGATGCCTGAGAGGTTTCCAGGGATCTGAACTTTCTCAGATGTTATCCGTAGATCCACCCAACTTCTGCTTTCCCCGTGAGGTGTCTGTCATAACCCAGATGGTTTTCTTTTCTGCTTAGTGAAATCCATAGTTACTGCCAGTCAGGCTGAAAAAATTAAAGTTGCGATGTTACCGTGAATAAACATCACTCTCCTGCACAGTACTTTATATTTCCTTTTTCCTTCCCTTTTGCCAAATGAGGCATTTCAATGGGAAGAGTCTCCGTCTTTAGGTATATCCATGGCTGACTCTCTAAATCTTTTCCTTCATTCTGACACAATCTCAGGACACTCGCACCTTGCTGAATCTGGCTGGGCTACTAAACTTGTGTTTAAATCCCAGGATCAGCAAGGGATAGCATGCTAATGTTTCAGGCAGTTGTGAAGGAGTAGAAGACTTTAAATGCCGGTTACAAATACAAGGTTTGGGAGTTGGAATTTTGATGATGATACGACTGATTTAACAGCAGAGGAGAACCCAGTTGAAAACTTAAATAGCTGAAAAGCAAAACAAGCACCTCCAAATCTGCAAATTCCCCCTTGTTGTCACTCAAAAAGTAAACAGATATTTTTGAGTGCCTGGCTTTAACAAGGAGCTCCTGCAGGAAAGCAAATTCCCCAAACCAAAGTGTTACTTTCCTCTTGATGCTGGAGATCGGATTTCTTTCTAGGGCAGGAAATATTGTGAAAGTTGCCATGAAGCTTTGTTAAAATAAATAATGTTTTCTTGTTCTTTCCACAGAATCAGGCGCAGCTGTCTGTGAGTTTTTTTTAAAGGCGGCATGTGGAAAAGGCAAGTTGTGGGGAATATTGGAAAAGGCAATTATTTGCACAGGTTGGGGAGATGAAAACAGATTTTCCAGCACTGTTCACAGTGCTTTTATTTTGCAAGGCTGATGGATAGACTGAAGGATGTTGGAATATCTGCAGCAACTGGGAAATAATTGTATATTTTAAGGAAGCTGAGAAGTAAATAAGCAAAGCTACTTTTAAAGGAAGGCGTGAACTCAACACAAGCAGACCTAGCTGTGGTTTGTAGTTGCCAGGATTAAGAGCTGGAGACTTTGTTGTGAAGCTCATTAGAGAGTATCACAAAACTATTTTGGAGCTCCCTGTTTTGCTGTTACCACTTAAGGCTGAAATCATAGGTGGTGTCTTCTGAAACCCCTTTTGCAGAGGGCTTGCTTTTGCCCTGTGTGACACATTTTAATTGTTCTTTTTTCCCTTCTCCTCGCCCCACCCATCCCTCCACAGGAGGCATGTGTCCCTTCCGACACATCAGTGGGGAAAAGACAGTTGTTTGTAAACACTGGCTACGAGGACTGTGCAAAAAGGGAGACCAGTGCGAGTTCCTGCACGAGTATGACATGACCAAGATGCCTGAGTGTTACTTCTACTCCAAATTTGGTAAGTAGCTCCTGCTTAGCCTTCCTTGCAGGTGTGGGATTTTGAAGAAGATCCCTCCTCAGAGCATTACATTCTTCTGTGTCTGATGTTAGATTGACATTTTTTCCAGATTTACTTCACCTTATTATCCACATAAATTTGTGATGTATTGTAGATGTCTTCACTTGACTGCTTGTCCCTTGCAGGACGAGGAGGGAGACTGCTGTTTTTACTGCCTTTTTTTTTTTTTTTTTGCCTTGAGTTCATTTTTTGGGTATGAGATGAATAAGGCTGAGCAGCTGATCTTTGCATGACTCTGATTTTGGGGAGTTGATGAGCAGCAGAGGGCATGGGGGTGCAAAACTTTTGTGCACTTGCTTTCCAGCTCTGGAGATCTGGACATAATGAGGCAACTTGGTGCCAGAAACTTACAGTCTTGTAGTTTTCCTTGGATTGAGGTTAGTGTGCAATTTGTAGTTTCTCCACACTTCTGGTGCACTAAATATTTGTTTTTTGTTACCATGACTGCTCTTTCAAATTTAGTTTTTGAAAACATAAATAATCCAGACTGGTAGAACTTGGCTCAGCAGGGGTGAGTCCTTGGAGCTCTTCATGGAGGTTAAGGCAGGCAGTGAGACTGTTGTGCCTGAAATTAAAAATACTGGTAACAGCTCTGTGGGAGCTGCATGATCCAGGTAATGTTTTGAGAGTCATTTTCATCTCAGTCCTGCATAATTGACTGACAAGTGTGTTTGCCTTTGGTACAGGGGAATGCAGTAACAAGGAATGTCCATTCTTGCACATTGACCCGGAGTCAAAGATCAAGGACTGTCCCTGGTATGACAGAGGCTTCTGTAAACACGGTATGTGCTCCCCACACTTGCTGTTCCTGTGGCTGGAGATCATGGGGGGAGTGTTGCTGTTCCATCTTTTGATGTGCTGGGTTCTGCTGGGATTTGGATGTGTGGAATGTGATCTGCTGAGCTTTGTGTTGCAGGTCCCCTCTGCAGACATCGGCACACTCGGAGAGTCATTTGTGTGAATTACCTGGTGGGATTCTGTCCAGAGGGGCCTGCCTGTAAATTCATGCAGTGAGTATGCTCCAGGCCTGCCCTGCAGCTTTGTGTTTCCCTTGTGGTCTGGGACATGTCAATTGAGGGTGCTCATGTGCTTCCCAGTGGTTTGGAGATTTGCCAGTGTTTAGTGGGGCCAAATTTTTACTGATTTGAGGATGGAGAAAGTATTTACAAGAGTATGAAGTGACAGGACAGGGGGGAATGGTTTCAAGCTGAAAGTGAGTAGGTTTAGATTAGGCATTAGAAAAAATTTCTTCCCTATGAGAGTGGGGAGGCCCTGGCACAGAGAAGCTGTGGCTGCCTCATCCCTGAGTGTCCAAGGCCAGGTTTAGATGGAGGTTGGAGCAGCCTGGCTTAGTGCAAAGTGTTCCTGCCTGTGGCAGAGGGGTTGGAACTGTATGAGCTTTGAGATCCCTTCCCACCCAAACCAGTCTATGATATGGAGCAGGGCCTCTCAGGGAGTTCCCAGTAAGACTGGCACAGTGATTAAGTGCCATCAGTGCAGTGGAATCACATGGATTTATATTCCAGAAGGCAGAGGGATATGCTACACATATGTAAAGTGGGGAGGAGGGGAGGTTTCCTGTGAGCCAGATTTAACTGGCTTAATGTTTTGTTGTTTGGAGTTACTTGACTGAAATGATGATAAAATGTTGGCATATGATTTGAAATCAATTTTCTTGTTTCCATCTAAACCAGCCCTCGGTTTGAACTGCCAATGGGAACCACAGAGCAACCACCACTGCCTCAGCCAACACAAACACAACAAAAGGTACCCAGATCCCCTGCCTCCCCACACAGCCACCCTCAAACCTCTCCCACGGTGCTTTAAAATAGAATAGATTGTCAAGTGGTCAAAATTGGGCACCCAGGCTCTTGGGTCTGGAAGGGAGAATTAAGCAGTGAGCAACTGTGAGTGCCATTATAGTGATGAAACCCCACAATTGTTCCAGCCTCACACGGAAATCATGTCACAGAACACTCCCACGCTACACAGAAGCACATCATATGTGCTTGTGCAGCAGTCTGCCAGCTTTTGTAATCAGGGTGACATCCCTCCGTGATGGCAGTGATATTTTAGCAGACTAAACCTACTCTCCAAATCTGCTTTCCAGAGAAAAACAGGATCACTGGGCTTTGTAAGACTCAGTGCTTGATTTCTTCTCTCTGGTGCTCCAGCTGGCAGAGCACCCACACACAGATTTGGAGGAAAATTGATCATTTGACATATGGGGTGCTCTTTTCCCTTCTTAACAAAACAACAGCCATAAAGATCTTTATCCTGAATGCATTTAACGAGTCAGAACTCTTCTCCTACCCAACAGAGGACACCCCAAGTCATTGGAGTCATGCAATCTCAAAATAACAACAGTGGGAACAGAGGACCCCGGCCATTGGAGCAGGTCACCTGCTACAAGGTAATGCTGAGTAGGGAAAGCAAAAGGCTTTTTCACAGTGTAAAAAGGTTCATGAATTCTGAACTCTGCTCAGTAGACATTGTGTGGTGCCTGCATACAGCTGTGGGAATTGGCCTTGAGCTCTGAGGTTGCTGCCTTGCCAGTCCTGGACTTGCTGGGACAATGACAAATTCTGTAGGACTTTGCTGTCTGCTAATAAACAGGAAAACCCTGCCTCAAAGACAGCAAGGAGACTGCCAAGCTGCACATTTCAAAATAAGAGTTAATAGTAATTTTTTGTCTCATAAGCTGATTTGCTTACACTGGTGGGTGTAGATTCTCTTTTCCTGTTTCCTGGAAGGTCATTGGAAGTAACAGAAATTAGGTTTGCAAAGCTTGCTCAGTATGTGAGCTGTAAATGCACCCTGTGGTGTCAAACCAAGGAATGAGTTGTTGACCTTGATTTCTCATTGAGGAGCATCAGCAAAATTTGGACACAATCTCAAGTTTCCATCTCCTTATTTCTTCACAAAAGCCCCAGTCACTAGAAAAGGACAAAGAACCTTCCTGTCTCTTTAGCTCTGACAGTTACAACATTTTACATGTCAGCTCTGAGCCTTAGGTTCCTGTTTGAGCGAAAATCACTGATTGGACAGGGATATTAAATAGCTGAATCCATTTTTACTGAAAACCTTTAATAGCTGCCTATTTTACCTGCAATGACAGAGGTGCTTTTCTCTATTTATTCGGGAAGATCAGGAGAGTCCCCATGGATGTGGTGCATATCAGATGGGATAGTCAGAGAGGCTGAAATCCTCCTTGTATGCTGAGGGTTCTCTGCTTTGAAATGCCTTAGAATAACATGGCATCAGGTTACTCCCAGCATAGAAGCAGCTTTTGCTCCAAGGAGTGGTAGCAGCCCATAAATCCTGTCCCTCTTGACACCCCGTTGCACTTCACCTTCATCTTCCATGTGTGGAAAAGCTTCCAAATGGCAGCACTTGCTGGGTGCAGCTAGGAGGAAAAAGCTGGAACTCTGCAATAATTCCTGTCTCTCTTTCTCTTTCAGTGTGGTGAAAAAGGTCATTATGCCAACAGATGCACCAAAGGACACCTGGCCTTTCTCAGTGGACAGTGAAGGAGCAGCAGGAGGGTGCAAGGGAGCTGTTACCACTGAGGAAAGGTTTCTGCCTAGCACAATGTCTGGAGCTATTAATCAGGTTGTTTTTTTAATGCCATTACTGAAAGAACTGGTCAAAGGCTGGCTGCTGCTAAGCAACATTTTTGTAATTGTCCCCAACTTTTTTAAGTTTTAACCTTTTTAAAATCGATTTTGGCCTCCGTCTGTTTTCATTGAGCCCTTATGAAAGGTAGATCTAAAAGCCAGTAGATAAACCAAGCCTTACTGGTGCAGCACTCCATGTGAACACATCTTAGGCCAGTGTTTCTTAAAAGTATTTTCCTTCTGCCACTTCTCTTTGGAGAATCTGCAGCGTTTCAGCCTTCCCTGTGGAAGCAGGAAGACTGACTGGGAAAACTTAAACACTTGCAATGCCTTCTCCTCAGTGAGGAAGCAGGGATTCTGCTGTCCTGTAGCTCTTCAAAAGCAAAATCCTGTTTGCAGGTCAGCTGGTGAGCTTGTCCTGGTGGCTGACAAACCCCCTCAAGTACATCAGGCAGTAAAACCTGTGTCCACTTGCTTTGTTTCTGTGCTTCTTGCTGTACTGAAGGTTAGAAACCAAACTTCTGGGAGAGAACTGACATCTCTGGTTTGCCAGACAGTAAGGAACAATGATTATAGGAAAGCTGCATCTGTGCTCAGTTCCCACTTGCAGAAAGGAGAGAAATGAACACGGCTTGGAGTAGGAATAGAAGAGCCTTGTCTCAGTCCCATCACCCAGCTCACACTGAACAGGTATTCCCACACTCTAGAGACCAGCAAGTGGAGCTGTGTATTCTGATGGAACACTGCTTTTAAAGAGTTGGTAAAGATTCCTTCTGGGAGCAGTTTGTTGGTTTTTTTTTCAACCCAAACTTCATTTATTTTGAGATGACTATTTCAAAAGGGCCAATGACAAAATATGAATTAAAAGAAAAAAATTATCCACAATGTGAGCCTTACTGATTCTACCCCATCTCTTCATTTGCTGCCTGCCTTTATACTTTGTTTTTATTGAAATGTACTGATGGCAAAAGCTGGCTGTGAATTTATTTTTCTTTAAGAACAAGGTAAATGTGTCTGGATTAAGAGAATTGACTAGAGCCTGTGTTGGTGTCAGTGACTGCAGTTATTTCACTGTGCAAGTTTCAAGTCTGAAGTCACAAACCATAACATTCTGTGCCCCCCTCCGACTGAGCTGTGTGATCTGTGTGGAACTGGGCATCTAGAAAGGGAACTAAAACACTCGTATCTGATCACCTTCCCCATCCAGTTCAGGAGTTTTTGGACCTCAGTGCCAGTTTTCCAACACTGAAAGCCTTCCTGTAACCACCAAAGCTCTTGGGAGATTCTTCATGTCCCTCAAGAAGTGGTTTTCACTCTCCCTGCTGCTCACACAAGGATGGTTCAGGTGGACAGCAGTGCCCAGCTGCAGGTGCTGCTGTGACTGTGGGGCAAGAGGAGCCTCAGAGCCAAACTCACAGATGTTCCTTTAAGCTGCATTTAAGTAAAGAAGGAAAGTTTTCTTTATTTTGATGAATTAAAAGTCTGAAGCTTACTCCCATTCAGAATGACTTCCCAGCTTTGGCAGTGGAAGGAGGTAGAGTTTTGATGGAAATTTTGGGTTGTCTGACGCAGTGACAGGAGAGTTGCAGACCTGTCTCATCTCAGACAGTACTCTGTCCAAAACACCTCCAGTCCCTGGTGAGAGCCTGACAGAACCAGAAACACCAGCAGGGCACACACAGCTCAGATATTCTTTCGAATCAAAACACGTCCTCTCAGCCCCTTGTCCAGCCTGTCCACAATGCCCAGGAAGAAGCAATCCAATGCTATCATTTTTATCAAACAGCAGTCAGTTGCCAACAGTTCCCCCAGTTCACAATACAACAAGGAGCAGCTACTTTCCCTCTGAGGGGTGAAACTCTCAGAAGACAAATTTATTTCGCACAGTACAATTACCAACTCAATTAGGAGAGTGTCAGCTCAGGAAATGTAAAGTGTATGCACTTTATTATTGGTCACAAGAGTACAGATGTAATATCCATAGTTCTGATGTCTTCTGGCAGGGTGGCTGTGCCAGGAGCTGCACCTTCACTTTCTGATGGTGCTTCAGTGGTACTTCCTCCTGCGGTCGTGCTCTGCAGCAAAGCACAGCAAGTTAATTCTGCTCAACTCACCAGAAAAAATCCCACCACACCAGAAATTACAGGCAAGAAAGCACTCTGAAAAACCCCACAGCTCGTATTTTCTAAATGCTGTCAAGTCAGACAGGCACCAAAGTCTAAACTTCCTTCATTGCCAAGAAAATAGAAAACATTCAAGTCTTCTACAGTTAAAAGAAGTTTGTTCGCCAAACATCTTACATTTTATTTTTAAAAGCAGCAGCAGGTAATTGTTTTTATTCCCCAAGCAACCTTCCAAGCTGCCCTGCACACACTGAGCCATGGTTTTTACTTACTGACGTGACTGTAGCTCCAAACGTAGCTGAGGACAATATACCCAGCCAGCACCATGGAGAGACCCCCGAGGCCCCCCTTCCTCACATTGATGTATTTGTTGTAGTATCTGGTGTAACCTGTGGAGGAGGAAAATTTTTTAGAGCAGTCAGATGAGAGAAAGAAGCAGCCTGGATTCACAAAACTTTAGGAAATTGCTTCTAATGAAATATCTGAAGGTCTCAGAAGCAAATCTGAGAAGAGGTAACCTGTGTTAGTTGAGCAAGGTGATCCCAAGTTAATACACCTAAGCCTTAAAAAAAAAACCAAAACAAAACACAACAAAAAAAGGAAAAAAACCCCCATTTTTCATTTTTTCCCGAAATATTATTGTGACTTTCATAAGCTCAAGCTGCTTTGGAATTATCTAACTCTTCCATACATTATATACGTGCACACATATTATCAAAGGCAGACACTTGCATTTCACATTTTGTTTAAATCTACCTGAATGACATTCGTGCCAACAGCAAACGACATTGATCCCAAGTGATCTATAAGAGCTCTAGCTCCTCTTTTACCATCTGTAATATTTTAGTCATTTTTTGTTTAATTGTGATGTTGTGAAACCCCAAGATTTTCAGCCAATGGGTTCAGGACTAAGGGCACCCCATTTCCCCTTTATACAAGAAGGAATACTGAGAACAAACATCAGGTGGATAAAGCCCACACGAAAAATAAATTTACAGATAGAAAAACGAGATGTTACAGGAGAAACTGCTCAGGGAAGGCAAAACTCGCTATGGAGCAGCCCCTGCGCTGCCAGACATCCCCCCAAGCAACATCGACTCCGGCAGCCAAGGATTCTTGAGTGTTACTCCCTGGTTCCGTGAGAAGGAATCAGGGACCCGCAGCCCCCTCACCTCTTCGCACGGCCCCCAACATGCCGCCGGGGGTGAAGTCTCTCATGGACAGCCAGGTGCCGAGCTGGCCCAGCTTCACGTCCATCAGCTTTGTGTCCTTGAGGAGAACTGCGGCAGGGAGAGGGAGAGAGCCCGGTCAGCGCGGGGCTGAGGGAGGGAAGGGGGCACCGCGGTCACCTTGATCCCCCCACACTCACCCGGCGGCTGCGCCATCTTGACGTGCCCGGAAGGGACGGGCCGCGGGGGCTCATGGGAGGAGGGAAGGGCGGGAATCTGGGAGGTGGGCGGGGCGGGACCGGCGCCATGTTGGGTGTGTCGCGCCGCCATGTTGGGCGTGTGACGGCGCCATGTTGGGTGTGTCACTGCCCCCTCAGGAAGGACCATGGCGGTCCCGATATCTCCTTCAGACTGTCCAGCCTGTCCTAGGGACAGGACAAGGAGTAATGAATACTAATTGGGAGTGGGGGAAATCTGGATTAGATATACAGAAATTATTCTTCCCGGTCAGTGTAGGGAGGCCCTGGCACAGATTGCCCAGAGAAGCTGTGGCTGCCCCATCCCTGGGAGTGTCCAAGGCCAGGTTGGACAGGGCTTGGAGCAACGTGATCTAGTGGAAGGATTTTTACCCATGGCAGACAGTTGGAACTAGATGATCGTTATGGTCTTCCCAATCCCATAACATTCCACGGTTCTGTGATCTTCTCTCCGGGGGCCAGTTTCCCAGTGGGGGCTGCACACACTGCCCCAGGTGCCACAGGCACTGCCAGCCTGGTAGAGGGCTGGGCCATCTGAGGGATTTTCCCTTCATTTTCAGTCCAGCAGGTCTCTTCATCAGCTGTGCCTTTCTTCAGGGGATGGTAAACAACTCCTGAGCATGTCCTGCAATCCCCCAGGGCAATGCCTTGCACCGTCCCACGTTGCAGGATGTCAGGTGCCCTCCTTGCAGTGCTTCAGATGGTGAGAAAATATAGAAAAATTCACAAGTTGTCATCAGCATCTTCACACGTCTCCATCAGCAATCTTGCTGATGTCCCACAAATGAACCTTCTCCAGTGTGCTCCTAAGTTGCAGCTCTAACACGGTAAATGTGTGCTCACAGACAATATATACTGCAACATACATTGAAATTTATTGTACTGTAAGAAGTCCCTTTTCACTGCCCACTGAGGACTTTTCCCTGTGCAAATACGTTATGTTCTACTCCAGCTCCACTGGAAGGGTGTCAAAGGCAAAAGAGGAGGCTGGGTTGGGGTATACAGTGTAAATAAACCCACATAACCAGAGGGGTGGAGCAGTTAATGTGCAGATAATGATAAAATTTACCTTCCTGAAACAGGAATTGCAGAATATTCTGAGCTGGAGGGGACTCACAAGGATCAGAGTCAAACTCCAGGCCCTGCATGGAACAGCCTGTGCATCCCTGAGAGCATTGTCCAAACACTCCCGGAGCTCTGGCAGCCTTGGGGCTGTCACCATTTCCTGGGGAGCCTGGTGAGTGCCCCACTATCCTCTGAGGGAAGAACCTTTTACTGATATTCCCCCTGACATGCCAGCCATTCCCTTGAGTCCTGTCTCTGGTCACAGAGAGCACAGGTTGGAGCTGCAGCCCGTGATGAATCTCCCCTCATCCTCCTCCAGCAGAACAAACCAAGTGACCTCAACCACTCCTTGTTTTCCTTCTCCCCTAGACCTTTCCCTATCTTTGTAGCCTTCCTTTTAATTGCTTTATATCTTGTATTGCAGTGCCCAAAACTGCATTCAGAACTTGAGGTGAGACTGCACCAGCTCAGAGTGAAAAAAAGAGCCACCCATATTTATTTCCTTTTCCCCAGAACCTTTCTGGGGGCTTTGGCCCACCCTGAGCACACCTGCAGCGCTGGGTGGTGGCACCAGGTGTGAATCCAGCAGGTGTCACTCGCAGGCAGCGGCTGTGGCCGATGGTCCCCGTGTAGTGACCTCTAGAGGCTTCAAATCCTCTCGTGCAGGTTCATAGCAGTGTCAGGGTTTGTTGTTATTGTGCTGAAGATGAAAAGCAAAGCGCTGCAGCGCTAAACAGGGAGCAGCCGTTCCCCCGCTGCTCCTGGCAGGTCAAACAGCACCCCGGGATTTCTGGATATGAAATCTCCATCCCACAGAGGACTGGTAGAGCGGATTAGAGACGAAAACTGAATTAAGGATGCTGAAAGGAGCCCACAGGGCTCCTACCTAAACACTAATCTCTGCAGCTTTTACTTCTCTTAGCTCACAGAGTCTTATTCCATACTCCTCCCTCCTGCCATTGCAGGATTCTTGGAATCTGCAGGGTTGTGTTACCTGGTATTAAATGAGGCAGAGACTTGTGCTATCTGACGATATATGGAACTCTGTCACACATCCATGTCTAGCTTCACCTTCTGTTTTACCAGAATTAAATTATTTACATTGAGTGCTTCTATAGCATAACATAACATAACATAGCATAACATAACATAACCATAACATAACATTAACCTAACATAAACATAATATAACACAACATAACAAACATACCATACCATTAACCTAACATAAACATAATAACATTGACATAACATAACGTAGCATAACATTAACATAACATCAACATAACATAATATTATCTAACATAAAAAACAAGGCAGAAGGAATACATTGCTGCCTGATTTTTAAATTTTTTTTCCTTATTAAAAGAAAGTAAGATTAGGAAAGTATAGTGCGTCTGATCACCTGAAGAAAGGGTTCCAAATTTAGACCCTGCTAAATGAGTTTAAAATCCTCTTATTAAATTATCCTTTATTTTATTATTGGAATTTACCGGTAACTGTCATTTTATGGCTGAAGTGTCCCCTGATGAACTACTATGTGCCCTTTTTACTGTACTTGCAGAAAATCATGCTCCAAACTTGCTTCCCTCATTCTTGCACGGCAACCTATTGTTTTAAATAGGATTACTCATGCAAGACAGATTAGTTCACCTACAGGAAGAAAGCCAGTGGTGGGGGCCTTGTTTTAAGGAGTTCCCTGCAGAGTGAAGAGCACATAAAGCTGCTCCAACTGCTTATAGCAAGATTTGGGGAAATTTGGATTGTTAGGGTAAGAATGGAAATCCTTAATGAGGATCCAATTCCAATGCAATTAGAGGCAGCAGTGAGTCAAGCTTGGCCTGAGCTGCTCATGCTGGCACGGTGAGAGGAACAGGGCTGTTCTCTTTATGCCACCTTAACCTGACCCAGCAGGAAGAGTGGAATGGTACAGATGTGCAGGAGGTTTTGCTGCACATTTCCTGCTTTTCCCTGTGCTGCTGGCCAAAACTCAGGGTCTTGTTGGTTGATCCAGATGATATCCGTGACAAAGAAAGATGTTTCTGATGTGTTTCTGTTTGCTTACAAGAATTCTCACAGTCCTTCTTTCCTTCTTTCCACAGAAGAGCTCGCACACCGAGAGCAGGTTGCCTTGCTTAGAGCTGCAGACCTGCTCCAGGCAGCAATGTGACCCCAAATCCTTGTATCCAGTCCAGGTCTTATATCAATGATTGTTCAGGCTCTTTGAAGTTTCCATTCTCTGCTTGTTTCCATGCTCTGCCTTTCTGTCTCTTCCTCCACCTGAACCACTGCATCCACACATAACCTTTTTTTCTTTTAATATCCTACTCCAAGCTGTCCTCCCAGAGCCTTCAGGTTCTTGAGCAATCTTGTATTGTGGGTGGCAATAGACTTAATGTCTCCTTCAGCTACCCTAAATAAAGGAATGCAGCTAAACCCACCAATTTCAAGAAGGTTTAGCCCAGCCTCTAAAAATAAAAGCCTAATGGAGTGTTGCCCTGAGGTTTTCATCTTAGTGAAGACCTCTCTAGAAAATGCTGTGAAGTTTGCAAATAATGGCATAGAAATAATAGAAGTAGAAATAGAAATAAATTCAAAAAACACAGAGTATTTTGCAAAATACGTCAATGGATACAAAAGAGATTTCCTTTTTCCACTAACAAGGGTAACACATAATATTGCAGATTTTAGTCCAAAGATTCAATTGTGACCCAAAAAGTTAAGCTCACACTTCATCTGAGCTGCTGAAAAGGAGAAGTAAAAAGTAGAACAGCCTCCCTCGGAGGTTGGGATCATTTTTCCTGTTCTGTGTGCCACCCTTTGAAGACTCAGGGTCTCACCTGGGTGGTCAGTGGTCCTGTAGGAATAAACAGACACAGCATCTGCAGATGTGTGAGGTAGCACAGAGTGGCCTTCAAGAAGGTCAAGAAATGAGGATTTACCTAAATGATCCCGTGCCCACTGAAACTGATGACAAAGCACCCAGTGCTTTTAATAAAGGATCAAACCTTCAGTGGTTTGTGGACCAGATACGGTTCTGAAACGTGTGGTTTGGCACAGGATGCCTCTTGGCTCCAAAGCACTCATTTCAATCTGATGAATTCCCACCAGCACAGGTTAAGGAGCTGCAGCCATCAAGGAGAAAGAGAAATCACGAGCTACCAGCTCTTGCAGAAGCTCAACAGAGAGATGTACATTCTATCAGCCAGTAATTTGGAGAAAAATTATGGCCCCAGGTTGCTTCATCCAGTCAATTATTTTTTAATTGTATGAACAGTCTGGTGTGGTGAGAGCAGAGCAGCTGCTGAGGTCTCAGCATCGTTCATCTAAAATTGTGCTTGCAGTGGAAACCAGACTCCAGCATTGAATAGGATAAGAAAAGAGTGTGGAGTTTGAAATCTCTTCCATGGCCAGACTTCCTCAGGAAAATGGTGAATTGCCTTGCAGAGATAATAATACCTAGGGATTGACATGGCAAAAGCAGTTGAGAGAATGAACCTGTGATTACAAGCAGATTGCTTGTTCTGTGTTATTACAGAGCCATTTTCCTTCATCAACCTCAAAACACTTTGCAGAGGAGATCACTTACCAATGATTAATAGTTTAGCATGTACATAGTTCTTTTCTCCTTCGCAGCGCTGGAGTGTTGATGCATCTTCATGCTCCTCTGATAAAATGTATACATTAATGGTAGGATCATCTTTTTAAGTGGTGAAATTTGAGCCCTGGGTTTAGGAGTGGGGAGGGGGAATTCCTCCCTCCTCCTTTGGTCCTGTCTTGCTGGTCTTTGCTTGTATCTGGTGTCAGTTGCAAAAGTACCTTATTTTATAAGTCTTTGATCAGCCTGGTGGTTAGCTAAATATATACCTGTGGGGAGATAATTACATGCTATCTGTAGTAAAGTGTACTAAAATAATGTACGTTAATTAAAACACTTGCAAAACCAAAGCAGGAATTTTCACAGAGATAAATCTGCTGCAGCAACAGCTGTATTTGAGGCTGCTTCCCAGAGACAAACATGGAAATAAAACCAGGGACCAGTAAAACCCAGCCTTTTCATGCTAAAAAGAGGAAAGACATGTACTCACTGGGAATGGCATGGTGGTATCAGTCTAGAAGGGCAGGGTGATCTGCCTTCATTAGTGGGGGAAGATTGGTGTGATAAATTCCTTCTTATCCATGTGTCTGTTTGGCTAAGTGTGAGTGGCCCAGCAGAAGGGATGTACAAATGGGCCTCATATTATCAGGGGAGGATTTGGAGACTAATTAACTGATGTGACAGAGGCTTAAAATGAATCACCTTATTACCATCTCTGAAGCCACTGTCAAGTCCTCCAGCACAACCTTTGTACTTCTCTCTTCCCATATTTATGTCTGATGAAAATAAATGTGGAAATTGTCTCTCTGACCTTCCCAGCTGAAGCAGCTGATGGCTGTTCTCCCTCCCTTACCTTGTTTCTTGGAAGAAGCTCAGTTGAACCTCACTCAGACCAGACACTGGTGGCTTTGGGACATTATTACCTCCTGTTGAAACAACCTGTTGATGCTGTCTCCTGCAGATCCCAGACCACAGCTGGTTTCAACTCAGCACATTTTCCCATTGAGAGCTGGAAGGGTTTGTATCCTGGGCTTTCTCTTCCTGAAAGCTGGAGTCACT
Organism: Sialia sialis; assembly: GCA_009812075.1. NCBI lineage: Eukaryota > Metazoa > Chordata > Aves > Passeriformes > Turdidae > Sialia > Sialia sialis. The sequence continues at coordinate 2,997,691 of VRYO01002014.1, read as the reverse complement.
TCCCATGGGACAGCAAGGAGACATGAGGCTGAAGCAAGTGCCAAGGAACCAAGAACAACTGTGCCAGTGAGATCTCAGGCTTGTACCAGTGGGTGAGCTGAGCATCTTCTTGGAAGGCACAAAGGAATCAGAAGGTTTGTAGGGCTGCAGTGGGAGAGCCACAGCTCAGCCCCCACTGGCCAGTTGTGTCTCATTCCATGTAGCCCTGGCCTTCCAGTGTGCTACTTGCACTTCTGGAGGGTTAGATGAAGGCTCTTTCTCTAATCCATACATGCAGTTTCCATTGGATTCTCAGTTGTGTTGGTCACTGGTGAATGAGTTGGTGCTGCTCCATCTTTCCCCCCCATGTGTTTGTTTGTATCATTCTCCTCTGGAACACATCCCTGTGGTTTTGTTGCCATACTTTCTCACGAAAGTGATCCTTTGCATTCCCTCCTCAACCTGCACCAGATAAAATTCTAGCAGGTAGTGAAAGTGGCATAACAGATTGGTCTAATCAGGCTTGCCCCATGGCCATGTTTCCTATATGCTTCTAAAGCTTGGCTGAGAGGGAGATTCCTCTCTAAAGATCACCCAAGAGTTGAGTGGGATTTCACCCATGAGACTCTGCCATTCAAGCAGGGCATGTGGGCACCCCCCTTCCCTCTGCTCCATTGTGGACTGGGAGGGATCACAGGGGACAGGACAGGGGAGCCAAGCAGCAGCAGGAAGCATTTAAATGTATTTCATTTCAGGGTGACCTTTAACAGGTGTGGATTTGCGGATGGGGAGGGGAGAGGGAAGTAAGCAAGGGATTAAAGGGACTTTACCCTCCCTCCACTTTAAGCCCCAGCTTGTACAACATTCCTGGACTGTGAGATGCAATTTGTGGCTTTATATCTTCTGCCTCCTGGGTTCCAGGCAGAGGTCCTGGCTGCCCCTGGGCTTTAGAACTGCCAGGGATTCAGTGGAAGGCATTGTGCTGCTAGGTGCCTCAGACACAAACCTGGGGAGCAGGGTGGGAGTGAAAAATCCCCCTCTTCTCTGCAAGAATTGGCATTTAACCTTTAGTGGAAGTGCACGGTTCAGGCAAACACAAGGTGTGTGATATATTCCCTGGGTGACTTTGCCTGGAGATGTTCTCTTCTTGATCCTGTGCTGCTGTGTGCTGTTGAAAAGCTGCTTTCCTCCAGCCCAGTGCCTGCTGCAGTTCAGTGATGGATTAAAGCAACTCTCCATTTTCCTTATCCCTCTCCAGGGGGAGTTGTAAAGTTTAATTAATTACATTTTGTAAAACATGATGAGATTCTTGGATGATAAATGCTACACAAATGTAGAGTATTTTTTAATGAGCACTGCATGACGGCTGCAACAAAACGCTTGTTTAATCAAACTGATCTGAGCTGCAAAAAAAATCCTCACCCTGCTGCTATCAAACAGGAATCAAGTACTCTGTCTTTCATGGGCTATTGGTTTTGAGGATCCCAAGGCATTTTTCAAAACTTTAGCAAAATAAAAAAAGGCAAGGAGCGCATTTGTGTCTCTGTATTTTATAGATCTTTCCCTTTATGTGTGCAGTTTAGATTATATAACAAACCACTTGGCAACAGGGAAGGGAAAGAGCAGAACGGTGTGGTTGGATGTCATGGCTGTGTGACAGGGTGTGTGTACCTGCTCCAGTATTATTGGGCCACATCAGGCTCCACACTTCTGCCACTGTATATTTTGTGTTTGAGATATTTTCCAGTTGTAGTCATGTGAGATCATCCAGGCTGCAGCATCTCTGGTTCTCTCTCCTAAGCAAACCAGGATAAAATGAAGCCTGGAATTGTTGGTCCTCATTGCACACACAGTGTAAACCTTCCCAGGGAACCAGTAGTTGCCATGCTGGAAACTGCAGCCTGCTGTAAGGACAAGCAGGGTGCCATTTCATTTTCTGGAATTCAGTCAGGAAAAGAGAGAATAATTTCTCAAGCTGAAAGACCAGCCTTGGGCATTCAGTGGGTAGAACTTCAGCCAGAACTTCTAGTGGAAAGGGCCTTCTCCTGTTACTGGAATGCTGAAGGCCAGATCACCAGTGAACAAAGGAGATATGAGTTGAAGCAGTACTTAGAGCACAACCTGGAAGGAGCAATCTAAGATTTCCATCCTGTGATGACCAGCCCAATCCTACAGCCTTTGGGATCCAGGGATGCTCCCAGCAGAGGTTATTATGATTTCTGGCCCTGGTGTTATGGGACTGAAGTGATGGCAGAAGCTAGGCCCTCTGTACTTCATCCTCACTGCAGTTTCCTTAAAGTTGCTGCTTTCCAAAATTTGCCTTTTCTGGACCTTTTATAATCTCTGCTGCTATTGACCAGATGGATTTTTCCTTAAGGGGAAAAGAACAGGAGGAGAATGGCCTTGATATAGATATTGTCTGGCTGTGCTGGGAAGGAAAACGAAGACAGAAGAAATGAGCTGTTGAACCCATGGTGTTATGAGAGGGATGAGTGAGACATTTTAGGGAATAACCAACCAATCAGCCAATCTAACAAGCAATTTGTCTTTCCTCATTAAAAGGCAACACCATAGTGGGAGAAATGTAGAGCCATTCTTCAGAAGATTTATTGCCCTGTAGCATCTGCGCGAGAAAACTCTAAGTGCTGAGTAGAGCAGGAAATTGGAAGTAGATTGCACAACTTGCAATTCAACAAAGTTCTTGGATCTTCTGTGGAAAGAAAGTGCTGGGATTTCAGAGCTGGCTCTAGCTTGTAAGGCTTGTTCAGTCCTGGGAGAGGAACCAGTGCATGTTTGGGTAAAGCTGATGGAGGCTTTCTTATTTACTGGTCTAGCTTATAAGAGCATCCTAGAGTGTTGCTTTAACCAGAACAGATGGAAATACTTCCCAGTGCTGTGATGGATCTAACTGTGCCTATGATTAGTGAACCAAATACAACACTGATATGAGCTACTGGAGTTTGCTGGACCTCTGACAAGAGAGGGGTGCCTGTGTTCCCTGCTGTGAACATATCTCTTTACAGCCCTCTGTATGTACAGCATTTTCTCAGAAACCAGCCTCAGGGACAATTATACATTAATAGCTACTTCTTTCAGAAGCAGCCAGCCCTGCTCCTGAGAAACAGCTATTTTCAGGCAGTCTTGTTCCTGTGGAACTGCTATTTTTAGTGAGTTCTATTTCTGAGGCCAAAAAAAGAAGAAGAAGCCATTTCTGTATCCCTCCACCATGGCCCAGACCCACTGGCTGTGGTTGACTTGCATTTCGCAATAAACATTTCCTCTTTACCTCTCAGTAGCCTGAAGAAAGTGGCTCTCCAGCCATTACAGAAAGCAGCAATCTGAGCTGGGGATAATTATGCAGGGAGGGCTTGTGGGAGGCAAAGCCGTGCTCACATACTATAGATTCCATTAGAAGGAGTAGGGAGATGTAATGGGGCTCTCCTGGGAGATGCAGGACTTTTAGATACCTAATTTGGAAGTCCGTTCTGGTATCCATTTCCAACATCCCAAGAGTAATGATTAATCCTGTACTCCAGGTTTCTCTGAATCAGTTTGTAGCTGTAGTAAATATGGGCTGAACACGATAACGTCACTGGTGCTCTGGGTAAACGACTTGAGGCAAGAGGAGCTCAGGGTCCCTGGCCATTAACTCACTGTGCACCCTCATCTGGCAGCAACTGCAACTCAGGAATCTGCCACGGAGATAAAAGAGGCTCTGTCAGAGCTGAGGAATGTGGTGTTTTGCAATAAAACTATCTCATATGCTGAAGGCCCCATAAATGCACCCCAGCAGTGCTGTGTTCTCATTCCTGCAGCATCCCAAGAGCTGGGACCCGGAGATCTTCCGTATGTTCTTGTGGCTGTGGCCTTTCAAGAGACATTTCATAGATGTAACCACATGAAAATTCCAGTAATACCTTTTTGTTATTTGTGGGCTTAATGCAAATGCTGGTGTCCTGACACAAGGGTGAAGTGAGTCTCACAATGTCCTGAATTTCAGCAGTGCAAAGTTCATTTCAGGTGCGTTGTGATCTCTTCCCTGCAGCTGCTCCTGCCTCTGATCAGTGTGTGGCTGAAGGTAAAAGGTTTAGATTAATTTTGTTGCCCAGCATGGCTGCCCCATGCTTGGAAGTGTTCAAGGCCAGGTTTGGCTTGGAGCAACCTGAGATAGTGGAAGGTGTCCTCACCCATGGCAGGGGCTGGAACCAGGTGAGCTTAAGGTCCCTCCCAAACCCAAACCATTCTGTGATTCTGTGAACAGTGACATCAGCAGAGAGCATAGACTGGAACCACAGCTTGCAGGATTGTATACACTGGTAGATCTTTTCCTGGCAGGCTGTTGCTTTCTGCATTCAGCAGAATCAGCAGCTTTAGTCTTTGCACAGGGTCACAGCAGTGCTGAAAAAACCCCACCCGTCCTTGCTCCAGCACCGTTTGCTCAGGGGCTGCTCTCGGAACACACCGGGGGTGTGTGTGTGGTCTGAAGGTCACTCTTTCTCGGGAAGAGGCTCTTCTTTCCTGTCTGAATGAGAAGGGGAGGCTGTTGGCAGTTCAGCCTTGTAAGCAGTTTCCCCTTCTCTTTTGTGCAGGCAATACTGATGAACTTGGTCTCTAAGCAAAGAATATTTATCTTGTTTTTAACCCTCTGCAGGAGAGGAACTTGGCTGTGTTTGTCCTGCAAAACCAGACACTTCTCCCGCCCCTCTTTTTATAAAATATTCCTCCTATCCTCCCATCTACAGGAAAAGTCATTATCTCTGGACAGTTTCTTGAAACCAAATTGCCTTTATATTCTGGTCATAAGCAGGGCATTGTTCAAAGCGTGAGCGGGTCGTGGCTGCTTTTATCACAACGAGAGCCCATTATTGGCACTTTTCCCTTTTTACTGCTTCACTGGAGAAAGGCAGGCGAAAAATGGGACAGAAATCTAGGAAATGAAGGGTAATTTACAGTTCACAAAGGAGCAGTAAAAATTAATTAGCTGTCTGAGGATCCGTTCCGACCTGGGCCGTGGAGTTTGTGCCAGTTCTTTGCGTTGCATAAACTGGCTGTGCTGTGCTAGGCTGCTGAGATCAGGCTTGTGCTGTGAAATTAAGGCTCGTTGCTGAGGTAGAAGTCCTTCAAGGCATGCAAAATGTGTATGCACACCTAATTTGGTGTGCCAAAGAGACATGATGGTGCATATAAGTCAGGTCATTACATGCTCAACTGGCTACTTAAGTTGTTCACTATTAGTTGTCACAGTAACTGCTCATGTAAATTACCGATGCAGTTATTCACATAATTTAGCACTGATCTCCTTTGGAAATCCAGGCCTAATTGCTCCTTTTTCCAAGATGGTGTCTGCAAAAATGGAACACACTTTACACACTATATCCATGTGGTCCAAAAAAAGGGACAGAGCCCCAGAAGGATCAGAGAAGTGACAAGCCACTGTCCCAGCTGGGCTCTGGGCCAGTCTGGTCCTGCTGTGGGATACAGGAACTGAGCAACTCCAGCATCTTGCCAATCATGTTGCCAGCCCTCCGGTCAAGCCTGAGATCCCCACCTGGAGAAAGAACTTCACAAATCAGAAATGTCCTAATTTGGATCCTTTTTTGGTACATAATTTTCAAAACTGTAATTTCCATTTGAGAACTATTTGTCCTGATCCTGAGCGTCAGCTGAACTCTTTTTTTTTTTTTTTTTTCCCTGTAGTTTAATTTAGGCAGCAGATGCCATCAGAATGTTAATGCCTTCTTAATTCTCACCTACATGCTTTTATTCTTATTAATTTGTTATCTGGGGCTTTAATATTCTATTTTTTTCCCCGCTTTGATCAGTTGAAATAATTTGATGGCAGCATTTCAACAGGGCTTGCACTGGGGAAGTGTGTAATGGTGCATCACCAATGTGTGTTGCTGTGTATCCTGCAGCGTGCTCAGCTGTTGTACTGCCAGAGCAGGAATCATGTGATGGTTTTAGGTGATTATAGATGAGGCCTTGCTTATCCCTGCTGTGAACAACTAGAGAGGGAACAAGCTTTAAGGGCAGTTTCTCTGCTTTAGGATTTTGCCCACTGCAATCAGGGCTTGGCGATCCAGGAGTCGGTGATCCCTGTGGAAGTGCAACTGAGCTTGTATCCAACGTGCTTGGACAGCTGCCCGGCCACAGCGGATGCTTTCAGTCAGCACCCTTAAACCACTGCTATGGGGAGGCCACAGAGGTGTCCCCACAGCATTCCCTGTGCCCAGGGGCTCAGGGGTGCCACTCCCTGACTGAGAGCCGTGGGGAATGAGGCAGGGATCATTCCCAGCTGGAGGATGGCACCTCCCAGAAGCAGGTGGCAGAGAAATGGAGCTGTGGGGGTTCTTTGGTGCTTCCCAGGCGACGGCAGATCCGACTCCATCGGAGCGTCTCTGTCACTTGGGTGCAGGTTTGGTTTCTGAGACAGATTTAGTGAATGTTACCTAGGAAAGGGTGTTCCAAGCTGTCTAGAAGTCACAAAAATAAATTTAAGGAGTGATAGAGAGAATGAATGGTTTTACTAGTTTAATCAAAACACTTCTGAAAGGAAGAGGAAGGGAAATGCCCAAGTCCCAGACAGTTTTTCAGTCAATGTGGTTCCCTCCCTCCCAGCAGAGACAGGGCAGGCCTTGACAAACTTTACTGGCTGCTTTGTACAGCCTCAATGGGCAGAGAAGCCCTTGTGCCCATTAGAGGGTGGGAATGACCCAAACTGACCCACCACCATGGGGGAAATGAGTGAAGTGAGAGGGGAACTATTTGACCCTTTACCTTATGACAAAACTCTGCTCTTAGAGCACTCAGACATGGGTTTGGGGTGGGCAGCAAGGTTCTGTTATCTCAACTGAAAGATACAGTGAGGTTTTTCTAGAGACTGCTCCCACCATGAGAGAAAAGACAGAAGAGAAGGAAAGGGATGAGGATGAATCAACATTTAACTGTGTGGCTTCTCAAGCCCAATTTTTACAGTGTTTTCCCACATGTGCATACTTAGTGACTTCTCATTTGGCTTTTTTATCCTTTTAGCTCTTCAAAGTGTCCTAGCAAATCTAATTCTGTGGGGTTGCAAATGCACCTTTTCCTAATGCCCCTGCCTCAGTTTTGGGAAACAGGAATAAGGATGTGACTTTGTTGTTGCTTGTTATTTGGGGAATAAAATACAGAATGATAGAATTGTGGAATGGTGTGGACTGGAAGATGCCTTTAAGCTCATCTTGTTCCTATCCCTGCCATGGACAGGGACACCTTCCACTATCCCAGGCTGCTCCAACCTGATCCTGGACACGTGCAGGGATGGAGCAGACACAGCTTCTCTGGGCAGCCTGTGCCAGGGCCTCACATATGTCTTGGGTTTTCCCTTTTCTAGGAAAAGCATGGGACCAGGTTCCATTTTATCTCTCCAATGCTATTTGCAGATACCAGGGGGTCGGAGCAAACATGTCTTTCCATTGAATATCACCCTACAGCATGAGGGGTGCGTGAAGTTGCCAAAATCACGTGGTTGGCTTTTAAAAGGGTTTTAAGGAAGTTTTTAAAAGTGATGTTTGTGTTCAAGCAAGCAATGGCTGCTTTTCCAGCCAGTGCTGTGTGCTGGAAGTGTTGATGGAATTTATTGGAGCACAGTGACTGCAGACCAGAGCTCACTCATGTCCACTAACACTTGAAGGGTGACTGCAGTGGCAACTATCTTGTGTAGGAAAACCTCTGCATTCAGACCAAGGGCTGCATAAGGCAGGGGCCTGGGTAACAGCTGCATCCAGCAGTTTGGTGGGAAAACTCTGAGCAGGGTGAAACTGTAGCTTTCATTTGGGCAGATGGAGTCCATCTGTTGATGGGATCAGGGATGGGACAGCATCCTCTGGAAAGCTGGGATTAGGATACACAAGTGGTGCATGCAAATTAGGCATCAGATTATGCACATGAGAAGCACAACGATCTTCTGGTATTTTGGTTGGCTTCCAGGTTGGGATTTGGAGTCCTTTATTTCTGGTGCATGAAGGCAGCAGCTGAGTGCTGAGCCTCAGGAGATGCCTCTGCCTGCAATGTCCAGATTCCAGCAGGATCCAGTGAAATGGCAGCACACACCCTGCTCAAGCTGTTCCCCTTCCCTCTCTACTCCTTCCATGGGACAGTGGATCCTTCTGCAAACCATTCCTGGCTTGGACAGAGGTGCCAAAAGACCTTGCACAGGCTTTGCCCTGCCCATCCCGCTGGCAAGGCAGGCCCATTAAGAGGTGACAGCTTTCTGGCTGCTCTGAGGCGCTGCATGACACATCGGGTATTGTGTGTAGGACTCAAATGGGTCGGTGAGAGCTATCTGAGTCATTTATTACCCACCAGAGGAGGTGAGTGACTGCTGTTGTCCTTATCCTTTTAGAGAAGGATGCTCAGGCACAAACAGGTCGGGATATTTAGTGAAAGTCCCAAAGAAGGAAGTATCACAGCTCAGAAATAGTGCTTGGTGCCATGCTCAGACAATTATTCTTCACTTGTTTCTCTCTGAAAGTCATGTACTAAGCATTAGTGTTATTACGGCTGGTCAGCTCATGCTGCATAAACACCATAATGTGAATTTAGTGTTTTCCGCTGTTTTTTGGTTGTCCATGAATCAATCCCGGTTCACCAAGCAGCTCCTGCTGTGTCTGCATGATGAGCTTCCTCTCTTGGTGTTCTGTGTGCTTGGTTCACTCAATTCACATGGGGTTTTTTTCTGATTCCTGTTCAGAAGAACAAGCCTTGATTTAAAAACAAAGAAACCCTAAATATTTGCTGCTAGCATTCCCTAGGGCTGCATTGGAAAGATTTGTTCTTTAGGCTTCCTGAATGGTTTCTTTGGTTTGCAGAAGCACAACAGCCCTGAACAATGTTGTTATTTGTGTCATTATTGCATCCAGACATTGGCTTGGGCACCAGTAGTGCAGGTGCTGGACAAACACTGAGCACCTGGGTGGTCCTTGTCCCAAGGAAGGAGATCAAGGTTTGCAATGTGCTGCAAGTCAGATCTGTCTTCATCCTTCTGATTCCAGTGCCTTCTAAGAGGTGAAAATCATAAAGAACTGAGTGAGAAGGTCTGAGATGTGTGTCTGGAGTAATTCCAGGATAATGGGGAATAGAGGAATTCATATACATACACTGCAAATATGTATAAATGAGAGATTTGAGAGACCTTCTGTCTGTTTGGGAGCAACTAAAATTCCTGCTAAATAAGATTCAGCAATTTGTGTGACAGCTAGGGTGGTATTGATTTTTAACCAATAAAAGAACCAGCCTCTTGATCCTCGGCTTTTCTGCAGCATATTTCTTTTTCTCCTTCCTTTTCCCAGCAAAATCCTCCAACATACCCAGAAAAGCCTGTTCTTTTCCCAGCTGGCTGCATCTCAGCGGGCAGAATCTGTGGCCCTCTCCCATTTCAGGCCCATTTGACCTTGCCTTTTAACCAGATGTTTCACTGGAGAACGTTCACTTGGGAGAGCCTGAGTTGCACTCAGCTGCTGGTGAACTCTCTGCCTCGGTCAAGCAGCTGTAAACAAAACCAGCCCAAGAAAAACAAAATCTTTTCTAAACTGAGTTGGCCAAGGATGGAGCTGAATCCAGAGATGCAAATGGCCATTAGCATGTTGATGAGGCTGCAGAGAGAAGCTCATCTGCCGTTGCTGTTCTTCCACCATGGTTTCGCTCAGCTGAGGAGTTCTTTTTTGGGAGATTATAGGTATTGTTCCCCTGATTCCCAGGAGTTTGGAGATACCTGACACACAGACCCTTTCCAATGCTGCCCAAGGCATGCTGTACTGTCTGCAGCTGTGCATTCATTTGAGTGAGTTTTGGGCCAAGAGTATTTCAAAAGGGGTGGCTTGGTGGCCTGAAAGTCTCAGAAGAACACCATAGCAAAATGATGCATTAGGGATATCCTTTCTTTTACAGGTGTGTTGAGGTTATTCCCCTGACATTTTTAGACAGGTTCTCTGCAGAAATGGTTCTGTCTTCTTCACTTGATCAGGAGAACACGTGAGGACTGTCTCTTGGGGTTAAAACAGGAGTTTAGATTGTCAGAATGTTCAAATTCTTCAAAACTGGGAAGTGGCCAACCCTTGGAGCTCCCATTTTGCACCAGGTACAGTGGGATGCTCATAAGCTGAAATGTGGGGAGAGCCTCACTTGCGAAGAAGCCTCTAGAACAGCATGGGGGTCCCCTCATCCTGTAGTGAGAAGTTACAGGAGTTGGGGGCAGCTTTGTTTGGGCCTGGGGTTCAGATCTGAGGTGGCTTTTTCCATTTGAGTTGTGCTTGGCCAGGTTAGAGGATGGAGGCAAGATTTGTCCCATCATCTCTGAACGGACTCAGCTGAGCCAGAGCCATTCTTCAGTGAAAGGGTGAATTATCCTGAGCTGAGATCTCTCAAGAGGGATTGCTTGGCACACAGATCCCTGCTGTACCAGAGGGATGGATGCCTGTGACTGAGCACTGTACACACAGAATTCTGTTGATATCCCCATCAGTGATTTCTCCTCCATAAGGGTCAGGCTTGCCTGTCCCTGAACATCTGCTACCACTCAGCAGATATCCACCACTGTGTTATTTATCCAATTTTCAGTCTTTTTTCAGAGGAAAATTTGCCATCTCCTGCTCCTATTTGTATACTACTCCACTTTCTACAGCCAAGTACCAGCTTGCTGGAGGAAATGTCGAGGTTATGTGCCTACAGCCCATGGACAGTTTCTCCTCTGATCCATCTCTGGCCCCACAAAGAATTTTTAATAACCAGAACGTTCTTAGTCCACTTCTAAAGTGGGCTAGATCTGTTTAACCTAATCTGACTATTTAAACTGGTCACAGTGATATCTGAGCACCTGTGACTTCCTCAGACCAGCTAGAATTCAGCACTCAGGAGCCAATGGCTTTTCCTGTCCATGCTGTACTGACACATCCCTTTTGGGGTGATTGATACCTTCCAGAGATGGCATTAGGGTCAATTACACCAAGCTAGGAAGTGATGAATGGGGCCACAGGGCCAATATTCCTTTCAGATTTCTAAATAAAAGGGTTTTTTGAGACTCTCAGACTTTGGCTTTAGCATCTCAGGGAGCCATTCTTCTTTTATGAGAGGCTCTGGGAGTTGCATTGCTCAGCCAGCTGGGCACAAGGAGAGAGCTGGAAAGAGGAAGGGATCTGCTAACACTATTTTGCCCTCTGTGCTTATATCGACACTTCGCTATGTTTCAAACATCCGCTTCATCATTCCTGCTGTCCAACATCCCACTATGGCCCCAGCAAGAGCTATTTTAATCCCTCATCATTCATCAGGAGGCCCCTTCCTGTTCCCTTTCTATCTGCTCCTGCATGCATGTGTGTACATCTCTCCACTGAGAAATCCCCCGGGGTGGCTGTTGTCGGAAAGGTCACTCAGGGATATTCACAAACAGCAGGTGTAAAATTAACAACTGGTGCAATTCCAATCATCTGGCAGGAAGGAAAACATTGGACAATAGGTAGAGCCAGGGTAAAGTTTCCAGCTGAGGGCTCATTGCCTGATATAGGATGGCAGATTGGTGGGCTGGGAACTCTCCTAGGAATGTGAAACTGATAGGGTATTAGCAGCCCCCCTGCCCCTCCAACACAATTGTTTTCAGCTTGCTCAAAAATATTTGGAAATGTTATTGAGTGGGACGTGTGGGAGAGAAGGCATCCTCCAGCCAATCAGCCGGGGAGATTCCAGCCCTCCCCTTGAATTTCAAGCTTTTGTTCTCCCTCATGGAAGGGAAGGTGAATCCTCCATGATTAATTTAGCCATCTTAAATCATTTTGGATGAGCTCCTGCAGCGCACTAACAAGTGGTGCTCTCAAGGATTGCGGAAATTGCGGAGAGATGGCAAGAGAGATGGGTGGATATGTGATCGATATAGATTCTGACCCCTTATCATTTTTGTTAGTGGAACTGATTTTAGCTGCGTGAAACAATAGGAGTTTCACTCAGTAAGGGCATCTGGATTGCACAAATCTTCTGGAGGCGTGAATGGAATGGTAGATCCTGTTAGACCTTGACTAATGCCAGCAACCAGAACGGTGGCTTGAGTCGAGGAGCACAGGAGGAAGATTTACCGTGCTGTGGATGTGTCCAAGGACAGCTGGCAGCACTGAACACAGGGAAGACAACAGGGAATGGCAAAGGTTGTTGAGAAGTTTGGTTTAAACCATGGTGAGACGAGTTGTTCTGCAAGTATTGAAATGAGTGCTGTAGCTATTCCCTGCATTGGAGAAAGTTTGGATGGAGGTTTTACCTAACACATTTCCTTTGCTGGAGTTCAACATGGAGTTCTGGCCTACATGGAGTAAAAGTAAATGTGTGAGGTTGCTGCAGCTCACAAGCTCATGCCTACAGCTCTGTGGCTTCTTCAGTCTCCTCTGCCCCTCTCCTTCCCCACCCTCAAAGTTCTCAGCATGAGGTGACACCAGGAATCCTTTGGCAAATTGCTACCACACCACAACCAGAACTTCTAGGCTCCTGTCCGGCTCATACAGTGTCCATCCTCTGTGTAAATGGTTTGGTACCAGCTCTGTCCACCACAACACAATCAGTGCTGGAAAAGTTCTCTGAGCTCACGTCAGGATCCCGTTGCTCTGGCTTAGCTGGGATGGCGCACGTGGACTGTGCTGACGAAGGGTGCTGGGCTCAGAGGGGCCTGATGAGGCACTGTGACCCTGACATACGTTGTCAGCAGCGCTGCCATCGCCAGCGGGAGCAGGGGGAGGACTGAAATTCTCCCGTTCAATTGGGCGAATTTGATACCTTCTCGTTCTTGTGTCCTCGTGGCTCGGCCACTTGACATTTCTAAACATTCTCAAGCAAGTTCACTGGAAAACTATCCCATGTCAGGAGCTGGTGATGTCAAGGCTAATAACAGTCCTGGGGTCAAATCCTTCTGATCCTTCAGGCAAGGACCTCAAGATTTGGCTCCGAGTCAACAACAAGGTCTGTCACGTCAATGATGGCTTATTATGAATCCCAGCACAAGCCTTTCCCAAACAAAGTGCTCTCGTTTGGTTTTCCATCCAGGAAAAGGTTAGCAGTTTCCAAAAGCAGGTTCTCGATTCCTTGTGTGGAGTGGAGAGCGAAGCCAGTGAGCTTGGAACGAGCAACAGCACTTTGCTTTAGAGCAGGAGACAGGTAAATCTTTATCTGGGAAATTCTCTTCCCGTGTGGAATGGTACAAGATTATTGTTTTCATCTCTAGAGGTACTGAGAGCTTTTTTCTCTGTCTCTGTCTGTCATTTGGATGTAACAATATCACTGGGCTGCCTTTGTTAATGTTACAATGGACCTCAGAGAACGGGGAAATGCACGGAAGGAGATAGCAGGGATCCTACTGGCTCACACTCGTGCTGCACTGAAAAAAGAAATGGTAAATTGACATTCCCGTGGCTATTACTTTATCATCCTGGCACTGTGTTGAGAGCGATGCCACTGGAATGGTGTCCAAAATGATAATTATAACCACTTCCTATTTTTAATTTCCTCTTAATAAGGGACACAGTGGTCATCATCTGAACAATAACGATTCTGCTCTGCCCTTCCAGATGTCAGAACATTATAAAGCATGGATTAACAAACACTGATGTCTCTCTACAGACCTTCCTTGTGAACTGAAAACTCTGGTGTTCCCCAGCTGGCACACACACATCCAGGTACAAACCTGAGCGCTATGGGAAGTGCTGGACCTGCTTTGCTGTTGGCCTCATTTTGCAAGGGGTATTTGAATCATGGAAAAATAAAGTGATTTGCTCCATGTCCCTTGGTGAGTCAGTGGCAGAGAACAGACTCAGCTGTTCACATCTCTCCATTTTTTTCTGTCAAATGGCCTTTTTTTTTTTTCCTGTATTTTAGGACGCATTTGATATGAGGTTCCTAAATATGTAAGCTGGTGCTCAGAATTGCTGAGTCCTCACTAGTTGCCCTCCAGGCAGTACCCAAACAAGATATCCATGGGGAAATCTGTCTTGTCTTGAATATCAGCAGCTACTAATAGTTATTTCTCTTTATAGAGTCATCTGTGTTTTTCAGGTGGCCTCCAGCTCTGCCCACTCATCCAAGGTGATGCACACAGAATAAGCACAAGGCAATGAGCAAAGCAGATAGACCCAATTTCCTAAAGGTGACTATTTCAAAGCTATTTCCCTCCTAAAAACCTACCTGGTGATAAGAAATGTTGGCTGAGAGGGTTTGAACTCTGGTTGTCAAAACTCTTAGCTAAGGGAAAACTGTTCCATGTGGTTCCAAAAAACTCCTGGCTCCAAAGCAAGTGTGTTGCTCATTTTGCAAAGCACTTGTCTCCTGCTGGCTTCTAGGAAGTGTAAGTAGGATCTTTTTCCACTGAAGGTCAGATTTCACATATCTCCTGAGATCTTAGAACCAGGGTGCTTCTGAAGGAGAAGCAGAAAGGAGAAGACTATCTGGGGTTAGGAACATCTGAGCAAAACTGCCTTTTATGGCTCAGACAGCAATTCCAATTATCCAGCACTTAGGCATTGGGAAGATTCAGATAAGAGGTCTCAGATTTAGCTCCCTTCTTCTCTTTGCAAGTTAATATGCCACTTTTCTTCTTTTTTTTTTTTTCTTTTTTTTTTTTTAAGCAGACAATCAAGTCTATGATAGCAAATTTCAAGTTAAAAGGAAAAAACTGTCTCTACAGAGAATAGAAAGAACCATTTTGGTTCTAGGGTGAGTTTTGTGATCCACCTGAAGTACAGGTAGCTGTCATTGCACACATTAAACAGAAGCTACTTCTTGCAGGAGTAGCTGGATAGAATTCTGTGGGTTTTTTTATAAAATTATTTGAGTGCACGATATGTACCAAATTAAGCTGCTGTTATGCTTCCATCGGGCTATTTATACACTGTGACAGTGCAGGAACCTCGTTTTTGACTTCTGCCTTAAATTTGAAAAGAGTCTGTTGAAAATCATATAGTTCCTTCATTCCTATGAAAACCTTCACAAAAGCTCTGCTCCAGAGCCCCATCCATTTCTTCTCCATTGCAAGGGGCCAGGTTTCCAAAGAAAGAGGTGCCATCACCAAGCTGAGAGGAGCTGTCTGCCTTCCTTCCCTGGAGTATTTGTACAGGTCAGTCCCTCTCATCTCCTGACAGATTCCTCAAAGAAGAGCTTCCCAATTTTCCATCTCTCCTCACTGCACAACCACCCACAAACAGCTTCTCAGTCATCTGAGTGCTCGTAGGTCAGTAGCATACAGCAAAGATTTATGGAGCATGTGCAACCTATACTCTAATCCAACAGCAGCATGTGAAGCTTGTATTTATTTTCTGGGGTGGATAATCACCATCTTTTGAGGAGCTTCTTCCCGAACACCTTGCTCCTAGAAGGCCATCAGTCCAATCCAATCCAATCCAATCCAACCCTGATTCTACCAAAAACTATGGTTTAAAACCCTGTTATCCTTCTGTGTGGTGTTCTTGCCTTTCTCACCCCTTCTGGCTACTTCTGGTCACCTGGATATGTCAGCAAAACCTGCAGAGTCCCAACAGCTACTGTGAGGGTGTGCTTCTCAGAGCCTTTTCTATCTACCCCAGAGCTGACTGAATATCTCCCCCTGCTTGCCCTTTGTGTCACACCATGGACTGGAGAGGAGCAATCCTCTGGATCCAACACTCTCCCTTCCCTTCTTTTCCTGCACAAGTTAACTCCCAGCCCTTGCTGCTTCTGCTCCAGCCCCCTTCTGAGCGTGCTCTCATTAAGACCCCAGAGGGAGGAGGTGATGCTCTGAAATTGTCTTAATTGCTCTTGTTTATGCTGGTTACGATGGCAATAAGTTGCCATGCAGAGGAGGCTTTATTCAGATGTGCAGGTTCTCCATTGTTCTGCACTCTGAAGGATTGTCTGTAGGCAGCTCCAAGTCATTTACAGCAATAGATTAATGTGAAGATCAGTAATCCTGGGTGACTCACAGTCACACACATGCCAGACCCGCCAATCGCTGTGACCTGCCACTGGATTTGAGGGGAGGTTGAATGTTGCTGGCATGTTCTTGCAGGATGCTGAGGAGATAATGTTCTGTACTTGCACAGCTTCTGCTCTACAGGAGCTTCACAAACATGAATGGAGAATTCTCTCTTTCTAGGGCAGGCAAGGACTCTTGCTGGAAAGCAGGGAACTGGGGCAGAGTGTGTCTTTTGTCCAGTATAAATTACCATGTGCCAAAGTTTAATCATGGGTCAGGAATCCTGACTTTTAGTCCCTGATCTATCATCCAGGCACTCTATCCCCCAGGTCCTGAGGAGCTTCTTTGATACATGTTGTGTGTTGCTCGTGCTATGTCCCATTTCTCACCCTTGGACACCTCTGTCTCACAGGTTCCTCTCCAGACCTCTGCAGTTCAGTGTCATGATCTTCATTTGGCAGAGACCCACTGGAAACAATGCTGAGACACCTCAGCTGTGGGTTTGTCCCTTCTGTCACACTGTTCACACTCAGATCACACTCAGAGCCTGTGATGGGACTGACTGCACTGAACTAGGAGCACTTTGCATTCCATTCTTACTTTCCTGGATAATCCTAGCTTACATCCCACTCCACCTCACTGATCCACCCCTTGACTCAAGACATGAGTGCCAATTCCCCCTGTGAATCCTTGTCTCAGCGATATCTGTCCTCAGTATTCTGTAATTCACCCTGGACCCACCATTCTCCCTCCATGTGCCAGGCACTCCACACATCCCCTGTCTCCCTCATCCATCACTCTCCCTGCTGTCAGGGACACATCATTCCCCATCTTTCCTTTCCCCCATGCTGGGTGAAACAGGAGATGCCCGCTCCTATTTTTTCCCTGTTTGGGAGATAACATTATTTAACAGCAGGGAACACAGGCTGAGCTGTGAGGGAGGGTTGTGCTAGAAGGGATTAACAGCTGTCATCAACCTGCTCTTGACTCTAAAGTCCATTACAGAGCCGGGTCAAGCTGTTGAAACTCCTCACCAGATTCCTATTTGCTGCCTATTTTCAGTCCTTGGATGCTGACAACAGCCCCATAATTTCCAGTGTCAGGTTTGGTTCTCTGTGTTACCATATTGCATGAACTCCAGCAGACAGACAAGTGCAGAAATTCTTTCCAGCTGAGTGTGAAAAATTGCCTTGCTCAGTCCATAAGTAATGTGCCTTGTTGAGCTGGGCTAATTTTCTTCCCTGTACAAAACAGTGAGGTTTCTGCATAATTTGGTGCATTACAAAAACACCAGATCTCAAGGGCTCCATGGTGGGCAAGGCCCCAAGTGTGTTACTGAGCAATTACGGAGTCTTCACCTGTTTTAAGCTGAATAAAACCTTGAGGGAGCAGCTGAGGACCTGACCCCTGCTTTTCCATATTCATACAAACAGGAGTGAGTTATACTGGGTCAGCAAAGGGCTGATTCAGGATCATGTCCTATGACACCAGAAGAAGGTACCTAGCATAGACTAGGAAGCCTTTTCTTCCATAAATATGTATTTCATGTAGAAATATAACTTATATAAATGGTTGGAAGTTCTGTGTAATTAGGAACCCTCACTGGATTTCTATTCCACAAACTTTTCCAGGTTCTTAAGTTCATATATATTTTTAGCCTTTTCAGCATCCTGTGGCAAGGAGTTCTTCAGCTTAACCACATCTCCTTTCTTTTGAACCTGAGATCCTCCCATTCCTGGGAGGTTTTGAACCACCCACCTTTCACAGTGGTACACATTCCCAAAGATCCTGAATTAGTCATATATTTAGTGTTAATTTGTTTTCTAATATCTCCTTCCCTTTGAATCCACCATCTGCTCTAAATCTGCCCTGCAGCATTGTCACCATTCTGGAAGGAGAAACACAAAATAACTTGAAGCTTTTGGAGTCAAAGAGTGCAAAGCACCTGCATGAGGTACCAGTGGTCACCTCTGAAACAGTTCCCCTGGAGTCACCCCGTGTTGCCATCACTGAACAGTGACATCTCCCAAGCTTTGGAGCAGGCTTGGCTGTGGATCCAGAAGAGGGCAATGGTGACACACTCTCACCGAGGCTCTGAGCACCAAATCCACGGAGGGCAGCCACTGCAGGAATGGAGCCAATAGCCAGACCACCTTGGCTAGTGGATCTGCCTGTTCCTGGCTGTTCCATGGCAAGCAGATTGAAGTGGGAGGCAGCTTTCAGCTACTGTCTCAGGTCAGATGGGACTGTCAGTCAATTGTTAATTATGACTCTTCTTCTTACTAATTTCTCTAACTTCTATCACCATGGCAGCTAACTGCCGTGGAAAGACTCAGCCAGAAAAAGGAGAAGACAACCAAACTTTTCATAGCAAGGGAACAGGAACGAGCTACAGAGGAAAGGGGGTGGAGGAAGAGATCTGTAAATTGTTTTCCATGAGAGTCTAACACAATGTTCTGAATCCTAAAATGGCTTTTATTGAAGGAACCTTAAAGATCATCCTGTTCCAATCTCCCTTCCATGGGCAGGGACGCCTCCCACTATCCCAGGTTGCTCCAAGCTCTGTCCAAGCTGCCCTTGGACATTTCCAGGGATGGGGGCAGCCACAGCTTCTCTGGTCAGCCTGTTCCAGGGCCTCCCCAGCCTCACAGGGAATAATTTCTTCACAATATCCCATCTAACCCTGCCCTCTGATAGTTTGAAGTCATTCCCTTTTTTCCTATTATCACATCTGCTCTGCCCTGACCTGGTCTGTCGATCAGTTTTAATCTTTGGTGATGGCTGCGTGTCCAGAAAGGGCAAGAGGAGGAAAAAGCTGACAGCACTTTAAGCTCTGATTAATTTTTAAACTTCCTCCCTTTCTGCTTATTTGGTAGCTTTTGTCCTGGTGCTGAATGTGTTCTTTTCCCCATGTGTCACTTCCAGAGGAATACTGTGGAGATGAAATGCCAGTTGATCATCACAGGGCATTTCACCTGTGGGGGCTGGATGGAAACTCACAGGCTGGGGCCATAGAGGGCCTGGGGACAAGAGGTGGCTTCTGTCACTGCAGCAGCTCTCAGGAAAGCAGTGACACAGTGCCTGAGTACATCAGTAGCATGGGCAGAGCAGGTTGTGTGGGATCAATAAAACAACAGCCATCTTGTTGCTGTTTTGCAGCAACACTACATAATAGTTGCTGAAAGCACTGGCTGGTCCATTCAGCAGCGTTCATTTCTGATTAAGCTTTCCAGCCTGTAGTATCTTCTCTCACACCTGTCTTACCATTTCCATTTACAAGGGCTTAATTTAGAAATCCATTGTACCTGGGCCTGCACAGACCAAGATAATTTATTTTACATAATGCCTCAGCACTTCAGGAAACAGTCTTGCTTTAAGTCCATCTTGGAGGGAAGGATGGACTTCTGCTTCATGTTTTGGATTGAGTTTTGAGAGAAATAGACCCTGTTCTAACAGTGTTCACAGATTTTCCTAGACCTTTTTCAAATCACTTGGCCTGCTTTGAACCTAACCTTTCAGTCTGGAAAATAATCAATAGAACACTTCCTTAGCTCTGGTTTAGGATGAACACAGTATTTAGATGGCATCTAAATGTCCTGTGCTTTGGAAGCAGAATAAAAAGCTGATTTTCATGATGGGGGACTTTGGTGCAAGACGAGGATAACAGGCAGGTGCAAGTCTGCTGAGAAGGAATGAAACAAGGCAGAGCTGACAGGCAGATAGACCCTGGGCATTGCTGCTGTCAGCTTTTCCATCAGTATCTCACCAGGGACGTGCAGGGAGAGAACGAATCTCTCCGTGGGCGTTGGCAGGAAGCGGCCCCCGAGCGCGAGGGAGAGACACGGGACAAGGGCGGCTTTGGAATCCACGTGGGTGATCCTCCAGCAAACCTGGGCGACAGGAGACTCCGTGATGTGTCTGAAGGAGGCACAAACACCCCCCTGCTCCTTGGCAGAGGACTCAGCTGGCAATATCCCATCTTTTTGTTCACTTGAGGCTTTTGTTTGTTCACTAAATGCCCCCGGACTTTGCTTTTCGAGTCTCTTCCTTCTCTGTCATCACTGCCACAACAACAGGTGAGTTTGAGAAGTTGCACGTGGGGAAGATGAGCTGCACTGAGGAAATAAATGACTCAAATCCTTCTCAGACCCCACTGGAGCCAGCAGATCTGAAGACAGGTGCCCTCCATCCACAGAGCTGTGAGCATGGATGAACCCCCAGTGGCTGCATGCCCTCCAGAGCTCTCATCACCATCAGTTGAGCTCTTCCCCACAGAGTAGCAGTGGAGGAAGCTCCAGAAGTATCATTTCTTTATTTCAGTGCTGCCACACTCACTGACGTCCTCGCTGAGCCTGTTGCGGCAGCAGGCTGCTAATCAAAAACTCTGCTGCTGCTGCTAATCAAAACCTCTTTGCTCGCCACTTTGGCATCATTCTGGGAAGCCAGCAGAGCGCAGAGATGCTCAATTCCTCCCCCTCCACACACCTTCCATTGTCTTCAGGACTGACAGCTCTGATGTGGAGCAGTGATAAAAGCCAGCTGATGCTGTCAGGGCCTGGTACAATTGCACTGCAGGGAAAAAGGCGACTGGCTCTGAGTCATCGTAGCCGCCTGGAGCTCAGGATGCCTCGCACACGTGCTGTCTCCTGGCACGGCTCATCACACAGCAAGGCACCTCTGGATGCTCCCTCTGAGGAGGGATTGACCAGAGGACTCGAGATGGTGGCCAACTGCATGGCCAGCCATCCTTTGAGATGCTAGGAAAACTCAGGAATTAAAAAAAAAATACTTTTTTGTAGAATCATAGAATATCTTGAGTTGGAAGGGACTCACAAGGGTTATCAGTCCAACTCCTGGCCCGGCACAGACACTACAACAATTCCACCCTGTCCCTGAAAGCATTGTCCAGACACTCCTGGAGCTATGGCAGCCTTGAGGACGTGACCATTCTCTGGGGAACCTGGGCAGTGAATCTTTTCATATTATCCAACCTAACCCTCTCTGACACAGCTCCAGCCATTCCCTGGGTCCTGTCCCTGCCTCCAGAGAACAGAGATTGGAGCTACCCCTATGCTGCCCCTTGGGAGGAGCTGCAGCCCTGATAAGATCTGAAACCTTTGTGTGTAAGGAGCAATAACGGTGGTTGGTTGGACATTCCTCTGCTTGACCTGTGTTCAGGGATGTTTAGCAAATCATTTGTGCAACTCCTGAGTGGCAGTCTATGAAATAACACCTCTCTTCTGCTTCTCACATTCCCATCCTTATGGAAGGGGCTGAGTTGTGGCTGAATTTCTGGAAGGTCCCAAAATGCAAGGGATCCAGACTTGAAAATGGATCAGGAGTGTCAAGCTAAGCCAGGAAGGACATTCAAAGAGGGGAAATTGGAATGTGATGTGAACTTCTCAGTGACCTTGAGTAAACTGGCTCATTGCTGCTCATCCTGCCCAGGTCAGCAGCTGAAATTTCCATTACTGAAAGTAGAAACTCAGGGGTCATTTCTGTTTCATTTCTCACTTTTTCCCAAACATGACATTGAATGAGAGGCATTAGGAGCTCCTCCTATAAATAGGATCACCCCTGTCAAAGCTGGTTAAGTCATAGCCAGTGTCAAGCCCATAAACAAGGTGCCTCTCATGCACTGTCTGGGGGGTGCAGAGGGGGCAAAGGGAAGTTTGACAGCTCCTTGTTTGACCACTTTGCGCAGGGACATCACTGTTTGCAAACATAATCATCCCCAGCTCCTATCTGGAGGATTTTTGGAAGTGGTGCAGAGTGCTTGAGGACCACTGCTCTCTGCTGTAGCACAAGTGAACCGTCCCAGCTCCCAGCCTCACAGGTGCTGGGCTCTCCATGGCTGCTGTCATGGCAGGGGTTAAACACTCTGATTTCATCTCTTCCTTCAAGGTCTTTCCTCAGTTCTGCCCTGCAATGGGCATGGGGGTCATCCTGGGATGACCTGGAAACCCTGCACTTCCACTTGTCTCTGTTTCCCCTGGAGGGAGCTGCAGTTTCCTCCTCCTTTAGAACTTCCCAGTTCTTCTTTAGCTGCACAAGCAGCAGCAGTTGCAGTGACATCCATGACAAAGCTGCTTTGCCTCGTGGGAAGTCAGCTGGGGCATGGCAGTGAAGCCAGAGACACAAAGCAAAGAAGCATCTTTGAAACAAGAGAGTTGTGAGTGTCCCCCCGTGCCAGCTGCAGGGACATCTGGATGGAGCTGGCTTGGCAGAGCTGCAGGGTCACCAGGGTTGCGCGTGGCCATGAGCTCCAGAGCAGAGCACCTCAGGATAGCAGGAGCTGATGGAGGCACCTGAAACTCCTTTACTTTCCTCCTCC
The DNA here is from genome assembly GCA_009812075.1 of Sialia sialis. Taxonomy (NCBI): domain Eukaryota; kingdom Metazoa; phylum Chordata; class Aves; order Passeriformes; family Turdidae; genus Sialia; species Sialia sialis. The sequence goes on along the minus strand of VRYO01002014.1, from coordinate 2,975,426 downwards.
CTCTGGGAGCTTCTTTCCACCTCTTCACTAAACTTTGTGTTGCTCTGAGACTGGGGGCTGCTCTGCTGAAGTGATGCAAGTGAATATGTCTTAAAAAAAAAAAAAAAAGAATAATTAAAAAAAAAATAGATAATTTCTGTGGTCTCATTTCCCCATAGATCCACAAGCAGTTGCATCAGTACAGCTGAGGGGGTGGAAAACTGAAGTGGGGGCAGAAAAGAACAAAAACTTTCTAAGTCAGCTTTGAAAATGTCCAGTAACTATACAGAGACCTACAGCCTCTTGTCCCCTCCAGACGTGAACTGCTGTCTGCTGCTCGTGTGTGGAGACACAGCCAAGGAGCAGAGATGATTTGTATGAAGCTGAACTGAGAGCAGCTTAGCAGGGGAGGAATTGCTACTTGTTCTGAGATAGGCTAATTATATTCTGTGTCCTTGGAAGCCAACCCTTTCCTACTCTGCTTGCATAATAGAGATCCTATAGCTTTGTACAGCAGCACCAGGGTTCCCTCCCATCTCCGCTGCACACAGCAGCTGGTCCCACTGCCAGTCTCCACCCCAGAAGGATCTGGATGTCAGTCCTGCATTCCCTGGAGGGCTGCTGAAGCACTTTGGATTCCTGGGAGATGGAAACCCTTCTAAAAACGCAGGGTAGAGTTACTCTAATTCCTTGCTGTTGGGGATCAAGCTGAAGCCTGCTGCTTAATGGGGGATAAGTGGATGTAATGCAGTCAGTCAATAACTTTATGCACACATGCAGAGCCCTTTGGATTACTGATTTCCAAAAGGCAGAATCTCCCTCACAAGCCCTGCACCACACTGAGTCAGCCCTGAGTCTTTTGACTTTGTATTTCCTTCTTCACCTGCGCTTTTATTCTTCCTCCCCTTATTCATTTTTTTCTCCACTTATTCATTTCCCAACCCCAGAGAAGTTTTCAGCTTGTCAAACGACTCTCCCTCTCCCTGTCTTTTTTTCTCTTTGCCTTTTGCAGTGGGAGGAAATGTAATAATAAAAGGAGCAGTTTTCAAATAAGAAGCCCCACGTGTTACCTGGGAACTGTCTCTGAGCATCCGAATACCTGCTGGGGCAGAGAGCAATGAGTCCCTGCTGCTGTTTTGTACCCACCAGACACTGTTTGTATTTTGTCACATGCTCCTGTCAGGTTTGTCACTTGGTACAAGCAGGATTGACTGGGCCCTTGTAAAGTAGGATTTCCCTTTACACCTCCCTGCTAAGCTCTCCTCACTCCTTCCCTTCCTCCTCACAGGGGAAATTGCTGCTCCAGCTGCTGCCATGGTAGTTCCCAGGCTGGGGGAACGGGTTTCAGACTGTTTGTGCTCTTTGCCTCATTACTCCAAAATTCTCCTCATCTTTGGGAGCCCTTTAGTCCTGGCTTATGTCTCTGTGGGGCGGGAAGGCTGAGATGAAAGAGTTGCTGAACCTCTCTCTGTCCTCAGTGCCTGCTCAGCTTCAGGCTGAGCCCTTCACAAGTCCAGCACTTTTTATGGCCTTACAGAACTGCACCTAAAAAGAGAAATTTGCAGGAGAAGGAGCTCCAGACCAAGGAATTCCTGTAAGACCAAAGGACCTGAAATGGCTCCCTTGGGCCCCCCAGATGGGGAAGTGCAGGAGGGAATGGCCCACGCTGCTGCACTTATCCCAGCCCTCTCTGTTCCTCCCCAGGCTCCTGGCTAAAAGGCTCATCTGACTTTTATAGGGCTGGAGAGACCAAGCAAACAAAGCCTCAGGGTTTAGTCAGCGCCGGCGGGTACAGCACGTGCCTTTTCCTTCTCTCCCTCCTTTCTTTCCTGCTTTCCCGAGCTCATGCGGCGTCTGCTCGGCTCTTCAGGAATGAGCCTCAGCACTGAGAGCATTTCTTACCACCCCGAGTGGAGGCTGCTCTCTCTTTCACCTCCAGGACTTCTCCAAACCTTCTGAGGAAGCTGAGAAAGGCAGGGAAAGAAGGGGAGAGGTACTGGAAGTATCTTGGAGCATGAAGATGCTCTGTTGGATGGAGAAGTGACTCAGGCTTACAGGCAGAAGGACATGACACTTTCCCTCCCTGCTCTTCCCCAGAGCTCTGACCTACAGCCTGTTCCTTCCACACCACCAGTGCTGGGGGTCAGAGGGATTCACAGACCTCAACCTGTGATCCCCACACCCTCAGGGTCCCCCGAGCTGAGGAGCTGCAGCAGAAAAGCTGCTTTCCCTACACACTGCTGGGTTTGTTGACTCTAACAAACCTCTCCCTTTGCTGCTGGGACTTGTTCTCTGGGGCTGGGAATGAAGCATTGCTCATCCTGCTCATCCGTTCCTTACAGGAGTTTTGGGAATCTTTGTAAATAAGCCAAGAACACGAGAAAGTGAAATTCCTCCCGTTCCAGGCCCTGCCTGACACTGCACAGATCCTTTGTTCTTGGCTTCTTTCTCCCTCCCAAGGCCTCAGAGAAGTTCTTCCAATAGCACAGCCCCCCTGCTCAGCCTCTTCCACCAATTAGCTGCTATCCATTAACCGACCAGGAATAATTCCATCAATTAGCCCATCTCTTGAAGATCTCTTTCCCCAAGTGCTGGCAATGCCACTTAAGCACCAACAGGAAAGGAGCATTCAAGAGCTATAAATATAGAGATGTTTGTATAGGACCTCTTTGTTCTTCATAACTTTGTGGTACTCCTGGTTTTAGCTGGTTCACAGAGAGCTCAGGCTCAGCCCTCATCCCTTATTCCTTGGAATCCTGCATTCTGGGCTGTGCTCCCAGAGTGGAATCAGACCTTTCTGGCATCCATTTTCTTACTTTTTTTTTTTTTTTTCTGAGGGATTGTGTGAAGATGCCCAGGAGGCTTTGAAGCCACCTGTGGTATCCTGTGATCAGGCCAGGCGTGATGGATCCAGGATGGTAAGAAATAGGCTGCATGTGTTGCAAAGGAGACTGTTCAATAAAACAAATATCTTCAAAGGAGAAGGAAAGTAGCAGGAACGAGTAGAAGAAAGGATGTTTTCAACCCTTGAAGGGGAATCTGGAGAAAGAGAGATCCTTTTTAAGGTGTAAAATGGTGTCAGTAGGAACATAGTACTGTTACTCCTTTGAAGAGAGTAGTTAGCTGAAAATGGGAGGATGTGCAGGTTATTCCAGGAAGAGCAGAAAGTGGTGATGGAGCTGAGGGAGGTTCCTTTGAAGTTTTCTGATCCTACAAAGGAAGGACATGCTCCTGCCCACCTAAACCCAGCAGGAATCAAAGCATAGGATCCTAGAATGGAAGTGGCCTTGAAGCTCATCTGGTTCCAACCCCTGCCATGAGCAGGGACACCTTCCATTAGACCGGGTTGCAGGGAATGTGACCATGCTCTGCTCCATCTCTTATCTCGGCCATATTCTCACAGCCCTGCCCAGCTGAGCCTTGCTACGGGGGAAATGATGGAAAATTGAAAATTAGGGATATCCAAGCCTAGCCTAACGCGGAGGAGAGTGAAGGGAAAAGGATGTGATATTCTACTGACATCAACTTTTTTGCTGTGGTACCAGGGACTGAAAGCTGGAAGGTTCAGGGTGTGCAGCCCCAGGTGGTCTGAGGGGAGCTGCTTCCATCAGCCAGGGAAGGAGTGTGATTTGATGCAGAGATTCTAGTGCCCAGCTTTTGAAAGCTTTTCTGTCCTTTCCTTCTTGACACGGCCAGTTATTTCCTCATTCCCTAAGGGAAATGCTAAAGAGAGACCCGAAATCTGGTGAGGGAGCTGCTGGCTCAGTTCTGCTCAGGTAGCACAGTGGCTGCAAATTAATTACTGTTAACAATGCCACCTTCCTGCAGAGAACAGTAATTTCTGCAGTGGGCACAAGGCTTGGTTTTGTCAAGTGCCCAGCCTGCAAGGAGGCCTTCTGGCATCCCTGCACTGCCCATGAGCCCATCTGTTCCCAGTGGGAGCCACGGGGCCATCAGGCAGTGCCGGATGGAAGCTTGTTTTGACTCATGGCTCAGAGAAGTCTATCGTTCCCAGTCGCTTCTTTAATTGACACAGTGAAAGAAGCCACATCTTCCTGCCTGATTCTGACCAGGTCTGTAATTGAATTCAGCTCAACATCTCCGCTTCAGCCCCCCAGGGAGTTGTCAATTAATGATGGATTTTTTTACTCGCCTTGGGAATTTCTCCTTGCTCCCATTCTTTTTAGTTAATGGGATCTAGTGCTAAACCCAGTAGTAGTAAATCTCCCAACCCCTATTTCTTACCTTTCCCAAAGGTGCCTCAAGAAGAAAAGGGCTTGGGCATGAAAAGAGAGATGAGTGAACTTCAGGGACTGAAAACACGTGCAGCTTTCCTGTCTTTTGTTCATTCATCCTTCCTCTCGCTCCTCTCAGGTCTTTTGTTTCTCCTTGCCAAAACTGCTTGTGCACGCTTCACTCAGGATCTCATGAGACTGTTTTAGAAACTGCAAAGCTGAATTGGATCCTTCTTTTTCCCCTCTTGGAGCACAGTGTCTGTTTAACCTTTCTCCCTTGGCATTTGTCTCTCCCAGCAACCTATTTGCAACTCCTGGTTGCAGAGGAATCCCAGTGCTGACTGGGTTTGAACTGGGGGTTGCTGGGGGCATGGGCAGGAATGGGTGACATGCTGTAGGGTACAACTTCAGACTGGCTGCAGGAGTTATTCCATGGATCTGCCTCAACCTCATCTCTCCGAGCCCTGCCAAGACATAGAGGTTTTTCACTGCTCTTAGAAAGGCAAATTTGATTTGCATGTCAAAGAGTGAGAAAGGACAGGGGTCCTCAGTTCTCCAGCTTCTTTATCCTCCCCTGGTCCCTCTGCCTCTCCCCACACTCCCTCCCCAGCCTTCCTTTTGGCATTCCTAATGCGTGATCGCTGCATTAACGCACCCAGTCACCATGGGAGGGATCTTGGGGTTTCTTGAGCTGTTGCATCCCCTCGAACATCCTCGTTAAACTTCGCCCTTGCTGCTGCGTGCGGGAGCTGCCCACGCAGACCAAAGTTCGGTCCCCAGCCCCCGGGTTCTCCCCCACAGGCGCTGACGTTCGAGGCTCTGCAGGAGGCGTTGAGGGAGGGAGGCTGTTTGGGAGAACGTGTCGCTGAACAGTGACTGCTTGGTGAATGTGCACAGACAACTGGGGTTGGCAGGGAACCAGGTGAGAGCACAGTGTGTCCCCACTCTCAGGGGAAGCCCGCTGACCCTGCTCCTCATCCTCAGCAGCTGGTGACGGGTGGGAGGAAGGAGTGCAGGGGGAAATCCCTCCCTGACCTCCCCTTGGGTGGATGGACCTCTTGTGCTGCTTTTCCTTTGTGGGGAGGGATGAAGTTGACCAGGCTCAGAGGAGATCTGGATCTGTTGGGCTTGAGGCCTGCCTGAAGAACTAGAAGGCAAAGAGCTTTTTCCTCTCCTTCCCATCACTCTGTGATTCTTTCCCAGTTTCCAAAAGCTTTTCTGGTTTGTTGTTGGGCTTGTTTCGTTCTTTGATGGTTTTTTCACATGTGGGTCAGACTACACTCGTCTGTCAGGAGCCACATTGACTGTCTGGATCTTCTGGAGTGGGAGAACGAGGAAGATGTTCATACACAGCTGATAAGAGTGTATAAACACATCAGGGTGTTGCTTCCAGCCACCTGCTCCTGACACCACCAGGACAGTACCTTCACCTGATGCTGAGGCTGGTTACACCAAGGACAGTTCAGCTCTGCAGAGATACCAGTGCCTGCCACACTGACCAGAGGAACAGAACCACTGAGTAGTTTGGGTTGGAAGGGACCTTTAAAGCTCCTCTCATTCCAACCCCCTGCCATGGGCAGGGACACTTTCCACCAGACAAATTGCTCCAAGCCCCATCTAATACCCTCCTTTCTGGGTGCTGAGACCCTCTTGTAGCTGGAAACAACAGTCCTGCATGCAGGGACAGGCATTCCACCATGTGCTTGTGTCCTGCCTCCACCAGCTGTGAGGAGGAGGAGATCCTTGTTGTTAGAGTGTGCTGAGACACCACTGGGATCACTGGCTTAGGGACATTTAAGCCTTTGTTTTCTATTCACAGTGTCTCACTTTCCCAGGCCTGGCAGAGAGCAGGGAAGAGTCATCTGCAGCCTGAGCTGAGATCAGTGGGAGCAGGGCTGTCATCCTGCTCCTGGACAGGGCTGTTCTCACGCCCCATTTCCTTTGTGGACAGAAAGAAGAGTTATCAGGGGCCTGCACCTGCTTCCAGCTGAGGAGAGGAAGCACTTCTGGAGGGAGCAGAGGATGGTGGTGCTATCTCAGGAATCCAGGAAGGATCAGGGCTCTGTTGGGCTCAGCACAGCAGAGGTTGATACTGTGAACTTGTGGTCAGGGTGGTTGGAAAAATCATTGCTGTGCACAGGAGAGGACTCGGGTTTAAAGTCATCACCCTGATGGTTTGTAAAACTGAGCTGCTGGTGTGAGTGAGAGCTGCCCCAGGCCACAGAGGACACGTTCCCCAGCTCATGGCTCAGTGAGGGCTGTGCCTTCCCTCCTGCTCTCTCTGTGCCTGCCTGTTCATGGGTGAGGAGCCCCTCAGGTGCTCAGCTGCTCCATCACCCTCCTGGCTGCCTTTGGGCATGGCTGGGGCTCTCTGCTCCATCCCACAGCAGTGATTTAGTCCTGGAGACACACAGTTCTGTCCTGGCTGTGTCCCAAAGGCCCTGAAGAGCCAAAGATGTCCAGGCAGCTAAGCCTGATGGAAGGGAGAGCAAATACATCCAAGTTAAGGAGTGATCATGTTAATGTGGTGCATTAATGAGGAAATTGGAATAAAGGACTTCATCAGAGATGTAAAGTGAATTGGTGGCAGGCTGGAAGTCTCCTAATGAGTGTTGTCCCCTGAGTTTTCTACCCTTTTGTGAAGCCCGGACGAGTTGTTTTGAAACAGTACATTAACTCGAGGCACTAAGAGGCTTCCAAGAGGTGGGAGGGGAGGAAGGAGCCAGGAGATGGGAATGAAGGAGCCAGGAGATGGAGGGAGGCACTAGAGACAGCAATGCTGAGAGATGCAGCTCAGAGCTCATCTCTGAACTCCCCTGTGACTTTGGGCAGGACCAGGAGCCCAGCACAACGAGATGTTGACTCAGTTCTGGACACAAGCCCAGCCCTTCCCTAACACCAATGTGTCCTTGGAGGCACCTTCCCACATTGGGAGCTGGACAACAGCACCACTAGGTCCCCTCCAGCACAGGACACCCAGCAGCTCCACTTACCTTTGTGAAATGAGGTTAAATCACTGCCTCATTACAGCCCTCAAATTAAGTCCCCACCTTGGTGGATCAATAGCATTTTCCATGATGTGCTTGTGACACTCAGCCCAGCAGATGGATTGATGCTGAGAGCCTGGAGGGGAGCAGAGTCAGACCCAGCACTGGACAGGGCTTGTCAGGGGGAAAAAGGGCAAATTTCCATGGAGAGCAGCAGCTGATGGCAGGGGCAGGAGGTGTGGAGGGACAAGGACAGTGCTCATGTCTCCTGGCACCTTGTGGGGCTTGGTGCTGGCTCCCAGTTTAGACTCTCAGGGCTGTACAGGAAAAAGGTCCTTGTCTGTGAGAGACCTATAGCAGAAATGGTCTCCTCCAGGTGTATCTGCACTGGGATTATGCTCCAAAATGGGCTGTTCTTTCTACTCCCCATTCTCCTTCCCTCTGAGCAAGGTCTGAGAGAGGAAAGGCTGAAGGAGCAGCCCCCATAGGGTGCTAGCAGTGACATGAGGGTGCCTGGGGCTGCCCAGTGCCAGGCTGACCCCTCTGCACAGGGGGCACAGCCTTCCCACCCCAGCAGACACATCACACTGACTCCCTGTCCCACTGTCCCTAGGAACTGCCACTGTGCACTGACTGGGATGGGACCAGAAGGACCCTCCAGCTGCCTTGAGCCTTCTGGAAAAATCTTAACAGGTGTCTCCCCGTGGCTCAGCTAGGACTGGATCCAAGAGAGACTCCCCAGGGCTGAGTGTGAGGTGAGGTGAGGTGAGGTGAGGTGAGGTGAGGTGAGGTGAGGTGAGGTGAGCTGGGGCAGTTTGGGATCCCAGGTGCCAGATCACTTTTCTCTGAGCTGCAGCCAGGCCAGGAAGATCTGTGGCCAAAGGTGAATCCTGGCAGTCCCAAATCCCAGCTCTGGGATGTTTGTACTTCTGCCAGCTCCCCACACATGGAGGCTTAGAAGGGAGCTCTCTGATGAGGACCAGAGACCACCCACCCCATCCCAGCCCCCTGCCCCACTCCAGGTGCCAGGTTAAGGTCACCTCTTCATCTCTCATCCCCATCTCCCTCACCCAGTGCCTTTCCCATCTCCCTCACCCCTCCTTGCCCCTCAGGACCACTGAGCCCATGATCCCCCAGAGCTGGATGCTTGTTCAGCTGGCTGGAGGAGCAGGCAGGGCAGCTGGTGGGTGGTCAGAGCAGGGATTTCAACCCCTTCTTCCTGCTGCTGCAGCTGGACACCACAGGACTGGCTGATGGGGAGGGGAGTGGGACCAGTCACTGCATGAACTGGGTGAATTTAACCCTTCCAGGTCAAGCCTGACTCTCTAGAATAGCTCTGTGTAAAATCAGAGCCAGGCTTTCCCAGGCCCCTCCCTGGGAGCAGGGAGTAATTCAGAGGAGCAATCATAGCCCTAAAACCATTCCTCACCCTCCAAACCCAAACACCTCCAGCCTGCAGGATGCCCATATTGCTGCCAAACCAGAACTCCTGGGTGCAGTCTGTATTTCCTTTCTAAATCTGTAACAGCACAATTTATTCAATATGTTTGGCATTTAAAAATTGGGATTCCTCCTGTTGATCCCTGTGCAGACAGGCCTGGAGGTGACCTGGGGGCTGTCACAGCCTTGTACTCAGGCAGAAGTGGAGGAGTGGGTTCCAGGCAGAGGCTGCTGCCCACCCCAAGACATGAGGGGTGAGTGAGTGCCTCAGAATAAAACACAAAAGCACAGGAGGAGGGCAAAGCTGATAAAAATGCCCAGAGCAGCTGTGGCAATGTGGGCAATGTGGTGACACCGCAGTTGGCTGTCACTTATTTTGAGGCTTAGCATCTCTGGCTGGTTTAAGAAACCTTGTTTTTCTGTCCTGAGAGCCCTCTGAGGAGCTGAGGCCCAGAGTCTCTGAGCTGCTTCCAGCAGAGATGCAGGAGGAAGCCCAGGGAGCAAGACAGAGCCCTTGTGAGGAGTGGGGGCTGCTGGCTGTTTGCTCTAAAAAAGTCTGATTTAAAGGTGAGAGGAAGGAAGAGACTTTCCTGTGTCTCTAGCTCATACAGGGAGCAGTCCATGAGTTGATTCCCAGTCTTGGGAGCTCATCCCAGGCCTGGAGAGCAGGGAGAGGAGAGGCACACAGCTCGTGTGGGTGCTGCCAGGGCAGCGGGGCTGTCTCTGAGCAGGCAGAGAGCTGAGCTCTTTGTTCATCCCTGCTAGGAAGCAAGAGAAAAACACTCCTGCCGAGTGCATCCAGAAATAACCCAGGCCTCCAGCAGCCAAAAAGCTTCCAAGGGGGAATTTTAAAGTGCTGGGAATTTGGCCTCTCAGCCTTGTGCTTGGGGCTCCTCGGCTGTTACAGTGTCCCAGGCAGGGAAAAGCAGATCCTGAACAGAGCTCTGAGGTCCAGGAACCCTCATCTCAACCGGGATCAGGGAACAATTCACTCCTGGGTCACCCCTCTCAAGGTCCACCTTTCACCCCAGTCTTTTCCAGCACCACCATCACAGCTCCTGCCTTGAAAGGACACTGGTGATGAGCACTTTCCAAAATCCCTCAAGAGCCCCCATTTTGCTGTATCCCTGAAATGAGGACTCCTTGCAGGGACAGCCCTCTTGCTGGTGTGGCCAGGATTTTGGGAATCTGGAAGGGGAATGTAATAAGGATGAGAGGTTCCATTGCCTGCAGAAGGGAGGAGCTGGGGGCATTTAAAAAGAGGCCTTTCCCTGTCTCTGGAAAGGACAGCAGATTCCTGCACTACCCATATGGGATTTGAGTCACCTCGTGAAGGGAACGGTCCCTCCCGTGACACATGTCAGATGCTGCAGGGAAGATAATGTTGCTTCATTGCTCTGGCCCCACTGTTTGTTCACCCAGAGGGATTTCCTGGCCAGCTTTTCCATGTGTCAGCATCTCCTCAGCACCCCAGAGCAAGGGCATCGTGTGGCAGATGCTCCACGGAGGGACAGACACCTTGTCACAGAGCAGCAGCTCCTGGGGCAGCTCAGGGCTGCTCCATCCCTTCATCTGGGGCTGTAACACAGCACATCACTCAGCTTCCAGCATCCACAGGCAGGCTGCAACTTCTAAAAACCTCCCCTGACCTGATCCTGCATGTCCCAAACCGTCCCTCTGGGGCAGGACACCCACAGGGATGACCTGAGCGGTCTGGGCACACGCCGCAGGTCGCTGAAGATGCGTCGGCTGTGCAGGGCAGATCCCGTGATGGATACAGGATCATCTGTTTATTTTAAGTTTTACAGGGGGCATTTTCCCTTGCCAGGAGTTGGAGAATAGAGGGCCCGGGTACCATCTGCCCAGGGGACTGGTGAATCATCCTATTTTCCAGTTAACAGCACTTGTTTGCTTTGGGAGATCTCCAAGTTAAGGGGGAAGAAAAAGAAAACCCAGCCCATGGATCTTTTCCCACACAATAAGAAAAATGCCTTGTTTTCTTTTTTTTTTTTTTTTTTTTCATCTTTCTTTTTTTCTTTCCAAAAAAACAGTGTCAACTCTGCTTTTACTTAGCAGTGGGTTGGATATAAATAGACAGTGAAATCATGACGCCTTCGGAAGAACCAGGTATGGCCTGGGGAGAGGGGGTGAGAGGAGACAGGCTTTGGGGACAGGGACAAAATCCAGCATGATGCAGGCAGGCAGGGTCTGTCCCCAGAGAGCTGCTGGTTACCCCAGAGTCTTGTGATTTCCCTGGCACATTGCTGGGAGGAGCAGGAGCCTGTTTGGTGGATGCTCCAGAGTTCAAGCTGCTGCGGATGGGGCTGGAGCCCAGAGAACACCAGGAGATCAGCTCCGTGCAAAGCTGAGGCATTCTGAGCTGGAGGCACTCTGGGAAGCGAGGGGAAGCAGCAGGCAGTGGAAACCAAGGGCTTGTGCTCCTGCTTTCTCCAGGACCATATTGCTGCTGCCTTCTCTCTTAGTTTTCTTCTCAGATCTGTCTTTTCCTCCTGTTTGATCACCTTGCCAGGCTGAGAGCACGCTGGGCTCCTTGGAAGGAGCGTGCCTGGGAGAGACTTTGATGTGTCCTGCTCAGGGCTGGAAGCCACTTGGACACCTGCAGCATGAGGAGATGCAGCTGGTGCCCATATTTTGGTTCTGCTGGTGGGTTCTCCTGTGGCAAAACCTTCCTGGAGCTGTTTATGCAGAGCTGGGGCATGTCCCAGACTCAGGGCTGGGGTGGCTGCAAATAAAGATCCTCTGGGGCAGAGTCTCTGGTATTTCTGCACCACAGGACGAATCAGGGATGTGAGGGAACTTTCCAGCCACACAAAAGGATGTGAAAGGCCAGGACATACCACAGAAATGCTGAGTCCCTCCATAGGCCTGGTTTATCTCAGCTGTGTCTTGGCTGAGTGCTGAAGAAGACCCCAAATCGCTGACTGTGGTGTCCCCTCTGCCACCACACAGCTCCAGCGCTGTCCTGCCAAAGCCACTGCCCCAGCTTTGGACCTTTCCAACCAAGCACCTGCTTAGGTCACGACTGAAATGAGTTTGGCTGGCCCCAGCAAACCCTTCCACAGGTATTTCTGCACATGCCTGGAAACTCCATGGAAGCTGCAAGGAGATGCCAATTTTGCACAGCAAAAGGCTGCTGCCCATCAGGAGCTTTGTGCTCTGCCAGGACCAGGGGAGCTGGAGCTTCAGGCTTTATATTTTCAGGATATAATGTGAGGGAATTTTTTGCCCTCTTTCTTAAACAAATGAGAACTTCCAAGGAAAAAAAAAATAATTCAGGGGAAACTTTAGGATAGAACCTCTGTCAACAAGAAAATTTATATGATGAGGAAAAAAAACCCCATGTCCTTGCTCTTCCACCTGCTCCCGAGCCACGATTTCTCTGCAGCAGGAGGTGGATATTCCCCTGGAGAGGGGAATATCTGCATTTCTCTGGGATCAGTCACTGGAACCGGCATTATCACTGGAACAATGGGCTCAGCCGGGGCCGCCCGTGCCAGGGCAGCTCCACTGCAGCGCTCCCGGGTTTATTTTTGTCCGGGCTTGGAGCGGGGGTGGCGGAGATCAGGTGACAGTGCCCGAGGAGCGCTGGCATCGCCTGTCCTGCCACCGTGTGTGCACATGTCGGAGGGAGCAGGGAGCAGGCAGGGATGAGGGAGTGGGGCTGGGGGGACAGGTTGGCGGCTCCTCCTCACGGGATCCCTTCTCTTGGATGTCCTGGAGACCCCTGGATACCCTGGAGACCCCTGGATACCCTGGACACCCCTGGATACCCTGGAGTCTGGGAGAGGGGATGCTCTCTCAGTGTGGAAACCACTGATGCACCTGACTTGGCTTAGAGCTTTGCAGTCCAGTCTGGGGGATCAAAACAGTGACTGTGTTTTAGTACTGGGATTAGGAGATGGAAACCAGTTTCTGATAGAATTGAATCAGGACATACAGGAGGTGACAAGGGAGACACGGAAGGCACCGTGGTGGAGCCAGGGAAGCCCAGCTTCCCAAGAACCACTGCAGTCTTTCCATCTCTGAGTTTGCCTCTTTTTCCATAAGGTTTCCCTACTGGGTTGTGTTTGAGCAGTACTAGAGATGCCAGTCCACTCCTGGTGCCCCCATGCTGTCCCAGAAGAACAGTCAGCCTGGCAGATGTGGCTGTGATAAACTTTGAGTTGACTAATTTGGCAAGCTAGTCAAATCTGCCAGCATCCTTGGCCACCCAGGAATACCTTCCCAACAAGAATCCATCCTGGATCCATCCCCAGCCTCAGCAGAGATGAGTGTGGCACTGCCAGAAGGTTCAGCCTCTGCTTTCTCCATCACCTGGAAACAATCTGCAGCACTGGAGAGTTTTATTTCCCAAGGGGCTGAGAAAAGAGAGGAGCATGGAGTGAATCAAAGTCTGGGAAGTGTATGGGAGCAGCCGTGACTGGAGGAAGCTCCAGCTCTGTGCTAGAGTGGGAGCAGAGCTGCACTGGGGTCTGGGACAGGGGGTGCAGAGGGATGGGGTCTGTTCAGAGAGTGGCCCTGTGGGAACACAGGAGCAGGAAATTAATTTCTCAGAAATGGGATGAGGAAGAGGGACCAGGGTGCTGTGCCCCAGCTGGGGGTGCAGGGATGTGTGGATCACTGTGGATCCACTGTGTGGATCACAGAGCCCTGTTCTGTGACTCAACACACAAGTCCAGCCTGACTTTAACAGGAGCCAAGTGCTCTGTGGCAGAGGCTGGGGCTCTCCCTGATCCCAGAGGTGTTCCAGCTGTGATCTGGGAGACACACACTGCCAGCATTCCCCTCCATGGGTCAGGCTGTCCTGCAAAGGATCCCCTTTTATTTAAATCCCAGCACATGATGTGAGAGTGGCAGGAGCCTACCCTGCCCCAGCAGGTCATTTCAGGCTTGGCCGAGCTTCTTTCCTCTTGAGGGGATGTTTGCCAGCATCTCGGAAATGGCACTGGTGGGATCTGCAGCCCCAGCACAGCACTGTCAGACAAGGATCTGCTCTCTGCAGCTCAGAGCAGCAAATCCCTCTTGCAGCAGGAGGATAGGAATGGATGATGTGGGAACATGTGGAAATCTGGCAGTGGATGCGTTGAGCCTAACTCAGCTTCCAAGGGTCTGACCTTCTGTGCCTCCCAGCTGCATCTCCCTGGATCTCTGTGTCTGGACATCTCTGATGTGGAGATCAAAGAGCCTGTGTTTATCCACAGGGCTGGAAACACACCATGGAAGGGCTGCAGGCACAAAGCACCACCCTCTCCTGCACTCTCAGCACAACCCTTACCTCGATGTGTGGACAAAGGACACACACACACACACACACACACAGAGATAAAGCTGTGGATATCACCCATCCATCCGTTTTCCTGAGGGGGAAGACTTCCAGACTGCTCTGCTGGGTGATATTCTGCAGACATTTAGCCAACAGGAGCTAAATCCAGCTGGGATTTGTAGCGAAGTCTGATGCATCCCTCCCTCTCTGGAATGTCACAGTCAAGGCAACGTGTCCTTCTGGGCTGATTAGGGAAAGTGTCAGGGACCTCACAGCCAAGACTGACAGGCCAGGGCTTCTCCTCTCACTCTGCTGTTTCACTAATTGCAGCTCTCCCTAATTAAAAATCAGTGATGTGGCTTTGGCAGCTGCAAGTCAGGTCCCCCAGGCAAGCCTGGGGCAGAGGTTGGGAGGTGGAGAGGGATGGAGCCATCCCTGGATCCTGGTACATTCCCTGCTGTGTTTGGGTGCTGCAGAGGAGCCAAACATCCAGGAGAGTCCTCCAGAGGAAGAACAAAATCAGAGCCCACCTTGCCAGAGCCATGGGGCAGCCAAGGGTGTCCTGGGCCCCACATTGTTGTTGAGCAGGAGTGAAATGCTCTGTGCCAGCTGCAAAGTCCCTTTCCAGGTGGCAGGGTGGCTCCACATGGCACTGGGAGCTGGGGCTTTGCCACAGAGGTAGCAAATCCCAGGACACTCTGGTGAGCTGGCAACACTCTGCCTCTCCCAGGGGACAGGAAGGGCCAACTCACTGCCAGGCACTTAAAATCAGACAAAATAAAAGCTGGATGATCTATAGAAGTGCAGTTTCCTCTTGGCTTGTTGGTTGCTGATCTACCAGCTCTTTTTCCTTCCTTATTTCCACATGAGGAAAGAAGTTTTGTTCCAGGTGTCTTCCCATGGGATAATAATCTCTCCCAGCAAACTCACCCTGAGTGAAGGCAGGAACACCCAGTCAGCAGCACGAATGTGCAATGTCAGTGACTCCAGGGTGATTTCATTACGGAGTTCTTGTGCTCTCTCTGCATCAGTACAGACTCACAGACACCAGTGAATGCTCCAATCCACTGCCATGGGCAGGAATGACTTCCACTAGACCAGGCTGCTCCAAGTTCCATCCAACCTACCCTTTTCCCTCTTAAACATGCCCTGTTTGGAAATCCATGGGTGAAGGAGTGTCTGTCTATCAGGGTGTGAGATAAGGGCAGGATAGGTGATGCTTTTGTTACCTGGAGAAGCTGTAGGTAGGAATTTCACCTTAGAGGCTGCTAGAGTGAGGTCTTGGGAGAGGGTGAACTGCACAGCAGCCATTTCAAAGGGATGAAACAGAGAGGCTCCAGGAGAGGTGGGACACTCTGACCTCTCTGCTGGGCATGGACATCTTCCAGGAATTGGCAAGCAGATTTTGGAGAGTTGCTGGAAGCCTTCGGTCTAGAAGAGAGCTGGAGAGGGGCTTTGGAATGACAGGACAAGGGGGAATGGCTTCAAACTAGCAGTGGGCAGGGCTAGTTAGGGTATTGAGAAGAAATTCTTG
>VRYO01002014.1:2936686-2958967 GCA_009812075.1 Sialia sialis | reverse complement strand
TGGCTGCACCATGGCACAGAGAATTTAACCCCCAGCACTGCCCTGCATCCCCCAGGTCACCACATCCTCCCTTGCTTCCCCATCCTAGCAGGACCTGGCTGCCACCGGGCAGGCCACCGTGCTGTCCCACGGCCACAAATGTCCCAGCAGAGAGGGTTTTTCTTGCTGAAAAGCTGCTTAGCAGCTTATGGAAACAATAAAAGTAGTATTATCTTCAATGGTGAGGCAGATGGTTTGGATGATTGGTTTGACTTTTAAGCTGGATTTGAGCTACGGATATTCTGATTTTTAACAATTTTTGGCTGGTCAGACTCTGGCGGCGTAATCCCCAGATTCCTGCTCCCATAAATCCAGTCTGCTCTGCACTGGGGGCTGTGGGATGGAGCCCTGCCCTGAGAGGAGCCCTCAGAGACCTGCATATGAGGGCCACCCAGACCCCCCCACCTGGGCTGGCAGCCACCAGCTGCCACCACAGCCTTGTCCCCCTGACCTTGGGGGGACAATTCCTCTCTCTGCTCCCGTCCCGCGTGGGCGGCTCTGCAAATCCACCGCTGGCAGGAGCCCAGGCCGGAGCTTCTCCCCACAACATTGTCTTTTGCAGAGGGATTTATTTAGTTTTTCTCCTAATTATCAGGAGATGTGGACTTCCTGCCACCATCTAAGGGCTGGTACCAGCCCTTGGTGCCTCTGTTCCTGCTGTCACCCCCGCACTCTGTGTCAGCGTGGAGCTCTCAGAGATGATCCTGCTCACCAGGACATGGCCAGGGGCCTTCTCCATCCCTCCTGCCAGCCAGGAATCCCTCCAGGGCTAAGGGATCTGCCTTGCTCCAGGACCCACAAGCAGCCTCTAGGGTTGCCCTGTAGCCACAGGTTTGGGAAAGAAGGGATTTGGGAATGAAATCCATGTTCAGCTCTGTTGGGGAAGGCTCCTCTGAGGGCAGTTCCAGAGAAATAAATGTCTGGGGGCTTGTGGTTATCTATTTGCTGAGGGACATGCAGCAGTGTCTCAGTTAATGAAATACCTGCCCCAAACCCTGAGAAGAGCCACCACATCCAGAACATCCTGTGTATTAGAATGGTTTTTATTTAGCAAATCACCAGAGCATTAAAATGAAACTCCTGTAAACCAGGGGTCATCTTTGTGTGTACATTGAAATCGGAGACTGAGAAAAAGTGGAAGACTTCTACAGAGGTCCAAGGTCACCCAAAACCTCCCTTGGAGAGAAATCTCATCAGTTTTCTACTCCCACTGTGAGCTCCAGGGCTGGTCAGCAGTCAGCAGTGAAGCAGAGGAGAGGGAGGGAAGGAGGGATGGGGATGAAAGGTTTGAGAAATCTTTACACAGCTTGGTTCAGTCCTGCAACCAAAACACTTCCCTGCTGCACCCACGAAACACCAAGGGGGAAAAAAACCAAACTATTGTGAAACAGCAGGGGTGATTTTAGGTCTGTTTGTGAGAGGAGAACCAGGGAAGGGCGGGCTGCGGGTCCCGGGGAGGTGACAGCAGGGATGGCGACGGCACCGAGAACTCGAGAACTCGGTGCCCGATCCCCAGCAGCCTTTACCCCGCCGGCTCCCTCGGGGCCTGGCAAAGCTCCGTCAGAGCTGCCAGGCTTATCTTTAGCTCTGTTCCCTCCCTCGCCCCCGCGCCCACCTCCTCGCCGCGCTCCGCGTCCCGGCCCCCGCCAAAACACGCGTTATATAAGCGCTCACAGAACCATCTGGGGCTGAGTCAGCCGCGAACCCAAACGGACAGCAAACCCCCGAGGCGGGGATGCCGACCCATGGGGAACGGGATTTTGGGGGCATCCCCCCCGCTGGTGCCACCCCTGAGTGTCCAGCACAGCCAGCCTGGAGCAGGGAGCTCGCAAAGTGACGAGGACGCCCCAGCCCGGGGGATGGGAGTGATGCTTGGGGTGGTCAGGCAAAGAGGGGAAGGTTTAATTATATACTAATGAGGTTTTTCCAAAATAAATGTGCCAGCTGCAGGGGAAGAGGAGAGGGAGTGTCTGGGTGGGGAAGGGGAGCTGATCTGTCAGCTTGCACACATCCTCTCCCTCCTTCTCACCCTTCTCACTTCTCCCCTTAAATCAGCACCACCAAACCCAGTTTGATTCCAAATTTATTCATTTGGGGTTTCTCCTCAAAGCCCAGGGTCAAGACAGGTTATGTCCTTCACCTCCTTCTTAAAAATCACTGTTTTTCCCTGTGAGCAGCATCTCTGGAGCGTTTGTGACCTGAACTTTGCAGTGTTGTGCTGATTCACAATGGCTTGTCACAAAAAAACTGCCTAAAAGTGACAGAAAAAGGGACGCTGACTCATGTGTTTGCCTTCCCCGAGCGAGGAGAAATGTGAAAGGTGAACAAAGTACTTAACGGGTGATAATTACATTCCGCGCTGAAAAAAAATCAATCCATATTAATAAGCCAGAGCGTTAGTGCTAGTAGAGGCATTTTACAATTAAAAAAAAATTAAAGTATTTGAGGTTTTTAACCTTGACAGTGACCTGTTAACAACAAGTGTAAGGAAACCCCTAATTTTGTCCCACTCACAATTATAAATCTGTGTTAAGGAGAAATTCCAGCTGCTACCTTCCTGGACTCCTTGCAGCATGCTGGGGGCTGGTTCCCTGGCAGGATCCTGTTTTTCGCTGGGATGAAACCTGGTGTGGGATGGAGTGGAAGAGCTGGCCCCTCTGGGAGAGCTCTTGGTATTGTCTTTATGGAGGGGGAGAAAGGAGTTGGAGAGGGTCCACCTTAATGTAGGATGAAGAAGCAAATTGCCAGCAGGAGAGCAGAGATGCTGCTCGGTTACTATGGTTACCCCCAGAGACAACCCAGCATCCCTGGCTATGGCCCTGAGGTACCCGAGCAGCTCCAGGACACCTGGAATGGCACTGGGGCAACCCGGGTGGGCACGGGACCAAATTTGGGGGTGGGGTCTGCAGGGTCTGGGGCTTTTGGAGCAGCCTGGAGAGAGGATGAATCCAGGCTGGATGGAGAAGCATCTCCAGGGCAAAGTTCCATGTCTTCATCCCTCTGAGATGAGGTCCTGGTGGGAATCTGGGGTTCCCAGTCCCTCTGCCCACTCTCTGCCTCTTGATGACAGACTGGCTCATCTGGTTTGAGCCAAACTCATCCAAGATGCTGAAACGACATCCTGCTTTTGGGGAGGCCAAAACCCTCTGCAAGGGCACAGGGAGATGCTCTGATGCCCTGAATGAGAGGAAAAGAGGCAGGAGGGCAGTCAGTGAGGGCTGATGCAATGCTGAGTTCAGAGAGGGTTGGTTTTAGACCTTAAAGATATCTTGAACATTAGAAGTGGAGCTTGCCAGCTAAGAAACAGCCCCAGATTCATTACACTGATGCCCATCCCTTCCCAGACAGGCATGTGAGGTGTAAGCAAGTTCATTCCCCTCAGAGCCACCCATCCCTGCTGCTCCCACCCCTTAGTTCAGCTCTCCAAGATGAGGACGGTTGGAATGGAAACAAAGCAAGGAGCAAACACCCCGGCAGCACATTTCCCGTGGTGCCAGCACCAGCTCGGCTCCCTGGGGATTTCTGCA
The DNA here is from genome assembly GCA_009812075.1 of Sialia sialis. Classification (NCBI taxonomy): domain Eukaryota; kingdom Metazoa; phylum Chordata; class Aves; order Passeriformes; family Turdidae; genus Sialia; species Sialia sialis. The sequence goes on along the minus strand of VRYO01002014.1, from coordinate 2,955,401 downwards.
CAAGCAGCCACCGAGGGAGGAATTCTGGAGGCAGTGGGAACCATCCCCGGGGAGCTGCCGGCTCCTGAATCATTAAATGCTTCCACAAATGCAGCGCTGGGGTTTGTAGTGCAAGCGGCTGTGCGAGGAGTCAGTGCCGCATGGCACAGCAAACGCTGAGAGCGGGGGCACGGCAGCCGTGGGAAGCTGCGGCACGGGCCCGTGCGTGTCCCCGGGAGAGATGCTGCCAGCGCCCTGCCAGAGCATCCCCCGCCTCCTCCCTGGCATTTTCCTTCCCGAGATCCAGCCCGTGCTTTGTGGAGTGGAGTTTTTCCCGTCTCCTCTCCTGCCTGCCTGTAACACGGCATTACAGTCCCCCAAGAACCCCCCGCTCCTCTCCTCAGCAAGGAAAAAAAAAAAAAAGCTTCCAGAAAAGCATCTGGTCCAGATTTAAAGGCATTAAGAGACAGAGATTGGTGGCTTGTTCTAATAGCTAATCATTATTAAAAGAGAGCTCCTTATTTCCAAGATAGATTTGTCTGGCTGCAGCTTCCAGGAAGAGGTGGTTATTATGCCTCTCCCTGCTAGATTGAGTTACCTCTTTGTACCAGTGTATCCTCCCCTTGACAAATGCTGTAATCAAGTCACCTCTCAGTCTCCCCCTTTGCTAAATTAAACGGGCTTTGCTCTTAAATCTTGCTTAGCCCCAGCCCTCTCTGTGATGATTACAGTGAGTGGCTGGCAGGGATTTTTTTTTTTTTAGTGAGTAAAAACTTCCTTATGGTGAAAGGGATGGGGCTGATGGGACCCAACAGACCATTAGTGGTGGGTGGGAATTATCAGCCACCGGTCACCTGAACTGGATCCAGCCTGAGGAATGATGAGGGATAATTTCCCCAGGTTGTGTCAGTACACGAGCCCCGTTCCATGTGGCAGCCAGGTGTGAAAGCCAGGAGGAAAATCCAGGATGGCAAATCCAGGGGCTCTGTGTCCACCAGGCCATTAACCTCTCCGTAAATAGCATCTCACACACTGTCTCAGCTTTCCTTCAGCCGTGAAGTACCATTAAAGACATTTAAATTGTCACTTGGACATGGCGTGATGTCCCCTGAGGTCCCCACAGGAGGCAATGCCCGGAGGAAATAGATCCTGGCAGGGCCCAGAGGGACCAAGGTCGCTCTGGGAAGATTTGTTGGGTCGGTTTTGGATGACTGGGCTCGCTCTGCCTGAGCTCCAGACACATTTTCCCATCTCCGGGCTCCCTGCATGGCTGAGCTGAGCCCATCAGGGCAGGGCACTGGAGCGAGCGGTACCCAGGGAGGGGCTGCCATTCTGAGCATTCCTGCAGCAGGGAGGAAAATTATCCTCCCAGGAAAAATTCAGGTGTGATTTCTGCTCCTGCCCAAAGGCAGCAGGATGGATATTTGCTAAAAGGCTCTTCAAAATAATCCCTCTTTGTCATGCTGGCCCCAGACTTGCTCAAAGTTTGCTCCACATATCCAGTGTGTGTGACAACTGACAGACTTGGAAACACGTTGGAAGTTGGCTACAGGCAGACACTTCACTATGGTCTTTAAAATACACAGCATGACGCGAGATATTTTAAATAGATCAAAATACATTTATTACATATTTATATTATTTTCTCTAGTCTATTTATATCTTTTGGAGACTCTTATATATAATATATATAATATATTTAAAATAACATAAAATTGGCCAGTTTTGTCATCTGAAATACATTTTACAAATATATATATACATTGTCACATATATCTCAAATATATGTGCAATGAGACAGAGAAACACCGGAGGTGGAAAAGGTACAGATACTTCATTGCATCCTTCAGCTTCTCTACCGCCACTGCCCCAGCCAAGACTCGGCCTTTTACCCCTGGGAAACCAGTGCTCCCAGTTGCCAACCTGCCCCTGTGAACTGGTGTTGGGTGTCCATCCCCACGTGGAGCCAAGCCTGGGGGAGCACTGGGGTGTGTTGGCGGGGAGATGGTGCCCTGGGAGTGGGCAGCAGGACAGATGTGCACAGCTGGTGGGCGATGGATGGGTGACACCGCGTCAGGTGCTGTCCCTGCTCGTCACGGGTCTGGATCCTGTGGCAACCCCCCCGTGGCAGCATTCCTGAATTGGGGGGTGGCAGAGCAGGATGTGACCGGACACAGCTGCCACACGCTCGCTTCTGTGTGCAAGAAATGGGAGAGGAGTGGGGGACACACGCTGGGGACTCTTTTGGTTGTCAGCACGAGAGGAAAGGAAAGAGCAAGGAGGGTTTAAAAATAAACGTATTTGTTCTGCCTTATTAAAGATAGAAAAGGTGGCTTTGAAATCGTCTCCTACAAAAGGTTTGAAGGTCAAGCAGGCACCGAATCGCCGAAGGTTGAGCGCTAAGTGATTGTCCCAGCCCTAAAAGACAAAGTGCACTAAACTGGGTGATGAGAAGCTAAGGCTCGTCCCGATGGCCCTGCCAGCCCAGTGAGGATCTCCCAGGGCTCAGCATGCTCTTCCACAGGTGGATTTGGGGCACGGGGATACACTGCTTTCTGCTCTGACTGGGGAGTTTTTTAGGGTGAAGCCCAAGCGGGAGCAGCAGCAGGTGCAGCTCCCCGATTTTGGGAGTGCTGCTGCTCGGGGCAATCCCTGCGGGGTGCTGGCCAAGAGGATTAGCGGCTCTCTCCTTTCTCGGACTCCTGCCATCCTCCAAGGATCAAGTGTAACGCCAGGGAAACTCCAGGGATGGAGCTGGCTGGCTCCAGGAAATGGCCGGCGGCTGGTTTTTGAGAGGGGGACATTTCACCTTGCTTCTCCCAGGGATTCCTCTCCACAAAAACCCAAATCCCCAGAGCATCCCTGGGCCTTCCCAGCCCCGCTGAGGAAAACCAAGTGCTGAACTTGGGCTTTTTTCACTTCTTTTAAATTTTTTCCCCCTTTCTTTGACAATTGATGGGGTTTTAAATGTAGCTGGGCAGCCTTCCCAATGCTCCCTGGTGGGAGGAAAAAGATGGGGAGCTCTGAGCTCTCACAGGGAGGGAAAAATAATATTTCTATGCTATGTACCAGCATGGTCCATGGTCAGGACAAGGACTATACAGTAGATTTAGGACATCTCACCAGAGCTACCCTCACTAGCAGGATTTGGAGAAGGGGGTGGGTGAACAGGGGCCAGGGAAGGTCCGAAATCCCCTCACGGTGCCAGCCACAGGAGCTCCCTGTCCCAGTTCACATCCTCCTACACAGCAGTTTAAAAATACATCTGTATATATTATTCTATTCTCCCAGGTAACACTGTACAATCATATAAGTTTCTTTAAAAGCAATAATTTACTTAAAGACATCTCTATTTCTCTTTTGTTTTTATACAAATATTTACTGTGATATATATATATATTTATAAAGAAGTTAACCCTCTGAGAACTCTACAGCAGCAAGATGTGCACCTTTTATTTTTTTTTTAATAATTATTATTTATTCAAAAGAACCTAAAACCACTTAAAAGCATTTGTTTTAAAAAAATAAATAAGTAGTGCTCACACAAAATCTCTCTGCCCCCCCTCCATCCTTCCCACCCCCCAGATGCTGTGGTGCAAAAAGCAGGGGGTAAAAGCATCCCCCCAGGGGCAAAGGGACTGGTGATGGGATGGCATCCACCTTCACTGCCTTTGAAACAGAAATGTCATGGCTGGAGCTCAATGGCACATCCCTACGTGTCCCCACTTTTGGGGACAATGCATTTGGGGCACTCAGTGCTGAAAAAGCTGCCCCTGGAGAAGGTTTTCTCCTAGTGGTTTTTAGTGGAAGCCAAAAACAGAGCAGCCCCTTGGTGGGCAGTGTGGGGTGATGGTGACAGACACTGGTGGGAAGAAACTCAGCAGGGATGATGTCCCTGTCCCCAGCACGGTGCTCGGTGGCACGGGGCAGTGGGACACTCGGGACAGCCATTCCCCAGAGCCCTTGGCAAGAAGAAGGTGGGGATGGGGACACAGAACAAATCCTGCTTCTGCCACCCACGTTTGGACAAGCCACAGCAAGTCCTGACGCCAGGACACAGCTTCCCTGGCATGGGCTGTGGGGGGAAGAGCCCTGGGAGCCCATCACAGCCAAAATGTGTGCAGGACCCCCCAGCTGAGCCCTCTCCATGCCTAGGCTCGGATGAGGGATGCCCATGGGTGCAAAGCCTTTCCCACGGCCACAGGGAGCAGGGAGCCGGATTTTGGCTCCCAGAGCACCAACGAGCAGCACAGCCAGGTGAAGGGACCCACAAACCTGCACCTTCCTGACTCCTTCCCTCCGTGGGGACGGGGCAGGAGGCTTCCCGAGCATGGGGTGCTTTGCTTGAGCTAAAGCTAAACCAGGCTGTCGCCAAGGCTGTCCACAAAGCCAGCCTGAAAGGTGGTGGATGATGGGATGTGGGTGCTGCAGAGAAAAAGGGGAGTCACCCAGAGGGGGGGATGCAGGGTGGGGGCTGTGGAGAAGGGACATGGGATGAGTTCGCATCTCTAAGGCACAATCCACCTTGAGGCTGGGACACAGGGATGGGCTGAAGCGCAGGATGGGGTGATTTTCTCGACTGGCATCTGTGGTTTTGGGGAAAACATCTGCCTCTGAAGCAGGACTCTCTGGTGGGTTGGGAATTCATAAAGCCCAGCCTGGCACGGACACAGTTCCAGGACTAGAAGTGCAGCCCAACAAGATGATTTTCCCATTGATTTCTGTGTTTGTATATATTCTTCAAGGAAGAGAGATATCACATTGGTCAGAAAAGTGGGGAAATACCCAATCTTGAGTGCTCTCCACTCTCATTTTTGTGCTTTTCACTGTTTTGTCCCAATTGTGATGAACCTTATGAATTTCCCATCAGAGAGATGCAACACTTCAGCAGCTGATGGTCCAGACCCCATTTCCACCCCAAAATCCAACATTTCCAGAAATCAGCTAATTACCATGTTTACAATGCTGTTTTCTCTCACAGTCCTGCTTATCCTTTTTACCTCTTTTGTCAATAATTCCCCTACTTTCATTCACTGCCACAGACCTACAATCACTTACATCTGTTCTCTGCCTATGAAGCCATGCCAGTGGTAAAAAAACACCCCAAATTTGGATGCAATCTTAAATTTTAGCTCTTGCATTTACCCAACGAGTCACCCCCTCAAAGGACCCCAGTGGCTTCTTCATTCCCTTGCTCATTTTTAAAAAACACTGAATGACTTCTTTCAGCTTTAATATTATTATTATTATTATTATTGTTATAATTATAATAATAATTATTATTATTATTATTTTGGTAAACAGTCTCCCAAACGGTGCGGTGAAAAAATTAAAAACCCTCTCACCTCCCTCCCCCGTATTTTTCCCCAAATTAAAAAGAAGTACATTAATGTTGCATGTTATTTCAAGTGTTGTTCTTGTGCAACTGAACCAGACCGCCTGCCGAAGGAGCAATTTTGTTGTTGCTGCTCAGTTAAAAAATAAAAGGAAAATAACAAAAAAAATAAAAAAGAAAGAGAGTGAGTAAGATTTGTTTCCTGATATTCCCTCTTTTTGGATCTCGCAGTGCTCGGCTCCGGGAAAACTCCGGCGTTTTCCCCGCAGGGAGAGCAAAGCCCCACAGGGACGCGCGGGGCGAGCACCTGCCCGCGCCCCACGGACCCTCCTCTCCTCATCCTTCCTTCTGTCCATCCATCCATCCATCCATCTGTCCATCCATCCCCCAGAGCCGCGGACGCTGCCGCGGGCGCGGGGGACATGCCGTGGCCTGCCACCGTCCCCTCCTGCAGACCGCTCAGTGGTTATTGCGATGAAACTGAAAACTATGAACGATAACTAATTTCTCAAGCATTCCTATGGCACTTGCATTGTTCTGCATAATTTGAGCGGGTTGTAGGGGAAGAGATTAGAGGAGGAAAAAAAATACCCTTGGAAAAGTCAACGGAAGGACCAAGAGTCATATTTCTGACTCCCTCCTGTACGACCGCTGATCCAACGCTATCGTGGCTTGCAGCCTGTCGAACTCGTGCCTGTTGTCCGGGCTGAGGTCCTCCAGACCCCGGCTGTCATCGTCTTCCTCTTCCTCGTCGCGGCTCATGAAGGCCAGCTCGTTCTCGTAGCAGAAGGAGTTGGTGCTGGGCAGCAGGAATTTGTTCTCCACCAAGTCCTTGGCGCTGCAGCGGGGGGTGGATGGGACCTCGTAGGTTTTGTGGAAGTGGGAATAGTCTACTTTGTACTGGTTTTTCTCCTCAAACAAGACAGGCTCGAAGCGGTGGCCCCACAGTATCTCGCTGGCCAGGTAGGAGCTCCGAGCTTGCGTCGTCATGGCTGTGGCCTCTACCATGCCCTCCAGGATGACGACGATCTCGAAGTCATCTGTCTCCAAGTCCTGGCGGCTGATCCCGAACAAGGGGCTGTCTTCGTTGATCTCGTGGAGAATGGTGATGGGAGACACCAAGAAAATACGGTCCAAGCCTTTATCAAACCCCACGTCAATGTCTATTTGGTCGAGCGGGATGTACTCCCCTTCCTCTGTGATCCTGGGCTTAATTAGCTGAGCTCGTACGTGGGCTTCTACTATGTGGCTTTTCCGTAGGTTCCCAACTCTCCACATCAGGCAGAGTTTTCCATCTCTCATCGCCACTACTGCGTTATGGCTGAAAAGTAATGTCTGGGCCCGTTTTTTGGGCCTGGCCATTTTTGCCATTATTGCACCAATCATGAAAGAGTCGATTATACAGCCCACGATGGACTGAACCACCACCATGAAGACGGCGAGTGGACACTCCTCGGTCACACAGCGGAAACCGTACCCGATCGTCGTTTGGGTCTCGATAGAGAACAGAAAAGCAGCCACAAAGCCATTGACCTGCAGAACGCAAGGCTTGAAAGTATCATCTCCCCCTGGGTTTTCTAGGTCTCCATGAATGAGTGCAATTAGCCAGAAAATCAGCCCAAACAATAACCAGGACACCAGAAATGCCAGAGAAAAAAGCAAGAGCATATACCTCCAGCGGATGTCAACGCACGTGGTGAACATGTCTGCAATGTACCTCTGTGGTTTGTCATCCATGTTGGTGAACTCCACGTTGCACTGACCATTTTTCTTTACAAACCTGTTCCTGCATTTCCTCCTGGTGTGGATTTTCCCATTGCCAAAGCCGTTGATACCTGGCATGGTGGTCAACCTCAGCCCGTCTTCCTCGGAGGACACGATGCTGTAAGGGTTGACTCTGCCTGTGGTCATCCCTGAGCCAAGCCCACAGTGAAGATGAAGGGTCTTGCGACTCCCAGTGTCCCCCTGACCCACCCCTGCCCACCCCCCAAATTCTGCTGCGGTGGAAGAGAAGTCCCAAACTTCCACGTCTTGGCTGCCACGTCACCACGTGGATCCCGTGAGAGGCTCTGCAATGAGAAAACAAAGACAGGGCCGTTACCACTCATGGCACAGGGAGCCAAGGGGCTGCTTGGCCAATGGTTCTGATGGGCTGCACGTTGAGTGACAACTTCCTACACTGCTCTAATTCTCCCTTCCTTAGCCGGGCTGCTCCCAAAAAACACACAGAGGAAAGAGAGAAGGTGTTAGAGCTTGTTCACAAAGCGAGCGAACAAACTCAGTGCATTTGTAGAACACTCAATAACTCCAGCAGATGAAAAACCTGGATTTTCTCCACTTCACTTTTCCCATGAGCTCTGCTACCAGAGAGGAAAGCAGAGAGGCCGAGCTGTTCTCCTTGGTTCACAGATACCAATAAAGGTACTCCTGGAAGCGGCTCCATCAGCTCGCATTGCCCGTGCCAGATGGATCGGCGCCCAGCCCAGCGCCGACCTCAGAGCACCAGCTCTTCTGGGCTCGAGGGAAAGCACAGGGAGATGTGGATTTAACCTCTGCCCCCCTGCCCGGGGATGGGAGAGGACAAGCCAACGTGCATCCGGTTGGAAGGTACTTGCTCAGGGCAGATGTTCTGAGGAGCAACTTTCCCAACGTATCCATTGGGACATGGAGCCATCCACGGTCACGGATGGGTTTAGCTGGCCAAGTCTCATGAAGGAACAGCTGCCACTGGGGAATGGGGAGCTGTTTTGGTCCCTTCTAGAAGGCTCAGCTGCAGGGTCAAGAACCTACACCCAACTTTGTTTGGGAGAGAGGTGACATGGACATGGGAGAGGTGGCCCAAGCCTGGTGGGCTCCCTGGTGGAGGGAACCCAGTGACACTCTGCCAGGCTGCTGGAGCCCCCAGCCCCTTGTGGAGCTGCCTCAGAGAGTGGACAGGGTTGTGTAGAAGCCATGTGGCACATCCCAAGCACCTCAAAGAGATGGCACCACAGGAACTCTCAACACACCACCCCCTGCCATGGGTCACCCTGTTACTTGGCACCACTGGGGATGGAAGTGAGACCTGCACAGGGCAGCAGCGTGGTGGGGAGGGGTGCAGAGCCCCCCGTGAAAGCCCAGCTCCTGCCTGGAGCACAGCGAAGCCGCCGGGCTGGACAGGCTGTGCCGGATCCGCCGGCCCGATCGATGCGCTCGATTCCTGCAATCAGCTCCAGTGCCCGGGGACACGCTGGGACAAACGCACCCTTTCCATTACACATTACACAGTGTCCAGGGCCAGCCAGCACCAGGGAGCATTGCCAGGCACAGCCTGCCTGGGGCTGCATCATCCCGGCTCGCAATGATACCCTGCACTGCCTTTTACTGAAATGCTCCCCAAATCCAGCCTGAGAATGAAGAAACCCTCCAGAAGCACTGCACCACAAGCAGGGGCACTAAAGCCAGCCCAAACCTCCCAGGTGCTGGGCACAGACACCTGTGTGCCACCACCTTACACCAAACAACACATTTCCCCTTGCTGCAATCCAAGCACAACCATTTTTATCTCCAAAGTTGATTTGTCAAGAGCCACAATGGTTTGTTGGCATCTCAGCAGACCAAGGGATTGCTCACACACAGAACGAGAGCCACAGGGAAGAGTTAAATAGGCACAAAGAGTTAATATTAAATTATAATTGTAAATTAATATTGTAAATTAATATTGTAACGTTCATATGTAAATATTTACAGTCTTATAGTCCCTGGAAGTCAAACAGGACCAAAGTGGCCTTGCAGAGCTGATCTGTCAGGCCAGCTGCCCAACAGCAACCTGGTCTCCACCCTGAGTCTTCCTCCCGTCCATCCTGACTGCATCCATTAATGTTTCTCCTCTTTTTCAAAATGAGATCTGAACATTTTGGGCCAGAAAAATCTGCTCCTTTATCACCCCTCTCTCTCGCCCCAGGGCAATACACCGAATGCTTTTGCCACAGGAGGAATTTAGAGTCGGGTTTTTTTAATTAATTCTAGATGCATTTGAGAAGTGAACAAAATGCAATGAGCCCCCAGTGACCTGTGAGAGGATTAGCTGGGGTCTGGATTAACTGTGCTGGAAGGGAGCTGTGCCCGGGTGACAGTGGAGGCAGCTGCCCTCACCTGGGGTGAGGTTTCCAGGGACCCTCAGGCTCCCCAACACCATCACTGCTCCCCCCTTCCCCATCCCTCCTTCCTTCTCTCCACTCTTGTTCCTTTCCTTCCTTCCTTCCTTCCTTCCTTCCTTCCTTCCTTCCTTCCTTCCTTCCTTCCCTTTCCCTTTCCCTTTCCCTTTCCCGTTCCCTTTCCCGTTCCCGTTCCCTTTCCCTTTCCCTTTCCCTTTCCCTTTCCCTTTCCCTTTCCCTTTCCCATGCCGCACAGAGTTTCGGGGACCCCTCTGCTGCGGGGTGATGCCAGTAACAGACCCACAGAACCGACTCTGTTTTGTGTACAGGGAAGTTCTTGTGGCACAGCCCCTTTCCCATCTGGGACCCCCATTCCCGGACCGAGCCGTTCCCGAAGCTCCTGGTGGTTCAGACCCCCCCGTCCCGTCCCGGGCCGGCAGCAGCAGCCTGGGGAGACGGCAGCTAAATAAAGGCAGCAAAGTGGATGTGCCGGAGCAGGCGGCCGCCTGCGGCTCGTCCTTTATTTAGCACAGTTTTGTTTGGAAATACACTTTCTCGAGTTCGCTGAAAGCTGAATTTCTGGTTTGGTTTAAATTTGAAGGCTGGAGCCCCACGCTGCCGCTGCGGGAGGCTCAGACTGGGATAGCGCTCATGCAAACACACGGAAACCCGTGGCTGGACGGGCTCTGACAGGGGACCAGCTGGGGACAACATCCCCGCGGTCACCCCACATCTCCTCGGCTCAGCAGTGCATCCTCCAGCACCACCCTGGCATCTCCCCACAGCCAGGACTGCCCCAGAGGTGTTCCTGCAGGTAATCCCCCTTCCCGCTGCTCCCCAGGACTTCCACAAACCTGCCTACCACAATTTTCCCTGACAGGAACAACATCAAAACTTATCCTGACACCCCCTGCCCGTTAATCCCGGCGCAGACAAACCCACGCTGGGTGTGGGGCAGGACCGGGACCATCCCCTGCTGTTGGTGCCACGCGTCCCGTGCAGAGCCAGCAGTGTCAACACGCAGGAAACAAAACAGCCTCTTAATATGAGTTTCGGGAATGAGCGGCCCCGGCTCCCCGCGGCTCCCAAGGCACAGACTGCCCCAGCTAATGAGCTGACAAGAGAGGCAACAACTCCTGCCACGAAACTGCAGCAACGCAGCTCCCACCGCGGAGCGCTTCCCCGCCGAGATTCCCAGTGCCTCCAGCAATCTGCCAACTGCACGGTTAATTTTATTTATTTTATTTTGTCTTTCTTAAAAGGGATGTTAAATGTTACGACGATATTCGGAACAGCCAGCACGCTGGGACAACGTGTTGGGTGTCGGGGAAGTCATTAGTTAGAGCCGGCTGAATTGTGCCAACGTGATTTATCATCACACCTTTCCCCGCACCTTTCTTTCGGCTGCCACCCCCTCTTGCAGCCTCCCAGCGTGGATTTCCTCATGGAAGGGTGCACAGAGCCGGGCTGTGCTCAGGTGGGGACTCGGAGGAGCTGAGTTAGGGGATGATGAGGTGGCGTGTCCCCTGTGTGCGGGGCAGGAGAGGTGACAGCGTGCGCGGGTCACCCTCGGTGCTGCTGCCTGCCCTGGCCGCAGATAACGCTGCCCTGGCCGCAGATAACGCTGCTATCTCCCGCCGCGATGCCCTTCATGCCCCGGCAGCAGGACAGCAATGTCAGCGCCGAGGAGGGAGCTCTGTGTGCGGCACAGCCGAGGGAGCCCAAACATCCCCCGCTCATCCCGTCCCGACCAAGCCACCCCTCACCAGGCACCCACAAAGCGAGGGGAGGCAGCTCAGGGGCTGCAGGATCCCCGAGCCATGCCAGGGCAGCAGCAATGCCTGAATAACTCCTTCCACAGTGCCCCGTCTTTGAGCACTGCCAAAAAATTAAGGGTGAGCACAAGGCAGGCCAGGTCAGGACATACAAAGAATAAATGAGAATAGATGACTCCCTGTTTTCTCTCCACTGCCACGGAGGACAGGAAAGAGGTTTCCACCACAGAGGATCCCTAATGAGAAAAAACTGCTCCATTTTGGCAGGGACACAGGAAGAAAACCACCACGGGCACACACCCCTGCCCAGGACCCCCACACTCCCTTATTTCCAACAAGCAGTCCAGAAATCGCTGTCTGCATGCCTCGGTGGCACTTGCAGAAGGGAAACTGAGGCATGTGGGACAAGGAAGGCCCTGATGGTAACACAGGAGGTGATGGGGTGCCATCCTGTCCACCTGAGCCACGTGTGGACGCCACGGGGACAGGAGCAGAAGAAAAGGGCCACGTGCAGCGTTCATCTCCACTGGGGCCAGGTGGCCTCTGCAGGGTGATGGGGTTGTGCTTAAGCACTCTAAAACTCCTGCTAAATGTGCCCTGGATCACAGGGGTCCCGGGAAAGAGCCTTTCAGAGGCTGCACTGAGCATTCTTTTGGCCCCAAACTCTATGCTGTGATGTGGGGACTGAGCATCCCAGTCCAGCTGCCTCCGTTTCTGCTCCAGCTCCTGTTCCAGCACCCACAGCCTGCAGTGATAGCACCCGGGGCTGTGCATCCACTCCTGCTGCAGGACAGTGCCAGAGGGATCTGGGAATGTCACAACATCCACAGTCACCCCAAACCCACAGCCAGCCCTGCCACTCCCAGGCCTTGAAATCGTTCTCCTGGAAAACACAGGCTGTTTATCCATCCCCTCACATCCATACACCCGGACAGCAGGACATGGCTGAGGGGAGGGAAGAGGGCAAGGGGGCTGCAGGCCTTGGCAGGGACCATCTGCACCAGGGGCTGCCAAAGAACACCCCAAAACCCCAGGAGATGCAGCCAGACTGCCCTGCCCACCAAAATCTCTGGGGCACCCCCTTACCCCTCCCCACAGCCCCCTGCAGACCCCCACAGCCCTCCCAGCTGCCCCAGCTCAGAGGAGGGGTGTTAATATCCCAGGAAATGTCCCTGGGAAGGGGCAGAGCCCCAGCTACTCCTCAGGCATGGGGGGCTCCCTCCGGATCCCAGGGGAGGGGTCGGCCCTTACCTGCTTTGTGCCCGGGGGGACCCCAGCGTTCCCCGGCCATGGCTGCAGGGCACAGGGTGCCCCGGGGCCCTGCTGCAGCCCGGGCAGGAGACAGAGAGTTTTAATTGAATTTCTAGATTATCCTGGGGGAGAAATTGTAATCTCCTTAAATCCAACCTCTGGTCGAGTCCCGTAACCTACTGTCCTGCGCCGGGGAAGGGATTTAGCGAGGGGGAGGGGAGGTTTCCCAGCCTGCTGATGCACCAGACCCTGCACCCAGCAGGATTTGACCCACAGGACGTCAGAGATTGGCTGCCAGCAGCCCCAGGGCCCTGCAAATTAAAGTTCTGCAGCAGCAATGCCCTGTTCCCTGTCCCTGTGTCCTGTCTTGGTAGCAGTGTCCCAGGAGCCTCAGGAGCTGGTGGGGTTGGGACTCTGGTGTTGGAGATGGTTGGTGATGGATCAGCTGGGTTTTTGGAGGCTAAAGAGGAGCCCCTCTGGGTGGGACTCATGGCTGGGAGATGTCCAGCGCTTAGAACTGAAATACCTCCTAGCCCAGCTGTGCCAAGGTGCCAGTGGGTTGTACGAGTCCCCAAGCAGGTCCCGCTCCCAGGCTGTGGTGGGCACTTCCCTCCCAAAAAAAATCCATCCCTGGATCGTGTGGGCCCAGAGGATGTTCTTGGATGGGTTGGTGACCTTGAGGGATCTCCATCACATGTTCCCAAATCCAGCCCCAGCCCCAAATCGAGGGGGCTGAAGCAGATGATGGCAGAGCTGGAATCAGTCAGCCTCGCTCCTGCCGGCCATAGCTGGGACAGGATTCCATGGGGAATGGCAGGTTCCCATCCAGCACATACCAGGAGGCTCAGGGGAGAGGCGCCACCCCTGCCCCTGGCCCTGACCAAGGGGGGAGCATCCAGCTGCTAAAAACCACCGTGGGAAGGAAGGGAAAACAGAGGCAGAAAGGGCAAATGTCTCCAAGTGGATTTCATCACCAACCAGACAGAAACGCGCTGAGGGCCGCAGTGCTGAGGGCTTCCTGCCCTGGAGGTAACACCAATGTCTGGGAGCATCCCTGGGATATCACAGGCATGGATTATTTGGAGAGCCCTCTCACACCTCAGGGTCAGAGGCAGGAGACGACAGATCTGCATCCATTCATCCTCCTTCTGCAAGACTAATCCCGTACCTCCCACTTCCAGTTGAGGCCTCTTTCCCAAATCCCATTACTCCCAAGGCAAGTTTTCACTTGTTCTCACCTAACATAACCCCCCCACTCCAGGAGCCGTGTCTCCCTCTCCAGAGAAGCGGCGAGTGTGGGCAGAGCCGTGCCCAGGAAATGTTTATCCTGAAGGCACAACGCACACAGCAGGTTGGGAGCGATGGAGCTGCCAGCCAGGAGCTGTGGGGAGAGCCGTGGCATCTCCCCGTGGTGACATTCCTGCTGGAAAGGAGCAGGATGACCGTGAGAACCATCTCAGAGCACACACATCCCTTCCAGCCAGGAGAGTTGGGATGTAAGCAAGGCTGAGCCATCAACTGCTCATCAGCACCTTCCATCCTTTTTTGGATCTTAAACCCACTATCACTCCTGCTCCATCAAAACATTAAAAACTGCTCAACTCACGGTGAGAAATACAACCCGTGTCCCACTGTCCCAGGCAGTTTTTTCCTGGCTCCATGGCCGTGCCAGGGTAAAATTGTCATTTCCACCGCTGTTTTTCCAGCGCCCTTTGGCACCGCCGTGGGTTAAGGTGTCAGCAGAGCCCTGAACGTGACTGCTAACCCAGGAGGGAGGGAACGGGGAGGAAGGACATGCCAAGCCCGGGGAGAGCCGCCCTGCTGGCTCTACTTACCCCGCGATGGCAGCGGGAGCCGCAGATGCTGAGCCCGGTGCCGGCAGGGATTTGCCGCTGTCCTGCCTAATTGCTGCCGAGCTCAGTTTACAGCCTCGCTTCTTCCCTACATGTACAGGAGATGGCACCTCGGCCGCGGCCCCGGGGAGCCACCCCCAGCCAGGGCGATGTTCACCTTCAGTGCCATTTCCAAGGGGCAGGGAGGGGAATCGCGCTGTGACAATGGTGGGGAGCCCAAGGCGCCTTAGTGGTCCCAAGGGTGTTGGAATAGAAGCCGCTTGGAGGGGATTTCAGAGATTTTTGGGGAGTGAAGGACCAGCCAGAAGGATGAGACACGTTCCAAACTGGTGGATCAGACAGTGGTGCCAGGCAGTCGCTCTTCCAAAGCAAGACCACTTTGCTCTTGCTGTTCAACGATGGCCATGACACAAACTCCATCTTCTCAGGAGAGGATGAAAAATCCTCCTCCTTTTCTGCTGGAAGTGTCCAACTCCCCTGGCACACTCGTGATGCTGCCAAGCATCTTCAAGACACAAAAGGCCCTTGCACTGTTTTTGCAGCTAGTAGTTTTTCTCCAGCTCATGGTTCTGCCCACACCAGTTCATGAGTTTCAGTGTCTCCAAAATCCTGTGAGGGCTCTCTTTAAAGCGCTCATTCCTCAAGCAGAGCGTGTTTGGAGGAAATCTCCTTTCCAAGGGGTAACAGGTTTCTGTCTCAATGTTTCTGCCCTTTCAACTCTTCTTTGCTGTCACTGGAGAACCAGACAACCCCAAACTTCAGGCATGACCCCAAACCCAAGTAGCTGAAGGGCAGCAAAGGCAGGGCAGGGTATTTTGGGGACCGTCTTTATCTGCTGCATGAAGATTTAGCA
This sequence comes from Sialia sialis, assembly GCA_009812075.1. Lineage (NCBI taxonomy): Eukaryota > Metazoa > Chordata > Aves > Passeriformes > Turdidae > Sialia > Sialia sialis. Next base: position 2,940,219 of record VRYO01002014.1, on the reverse strand, counting down.
CAGGCGTTGCGTAACGCTGGGGGGGTCACTGCTCTCGTCCCCTCTCGCCGTCAGAGATCAGAGACTCAATTAATCCTCCCTCATTCCCTGCCCACGGGGACCAGCCATGGGTGCCCTCTCAGCCTGGCCCTGGCAGCAAGAAGTCAAATCTCTGCCCGACGTCAGCATCCACTGATGCTGGTAGCCCACAGCCTGGGGGGGAGGTGCTGTGGGACACTGCACTGCCACATCCTAGAGCACCCACTGCCACCACACAGGGCACCCATTGTCCCTCCGAGGCCACCCACCTTGCTTGGAAAGCCCTGTTCACATTGAGGTGGCTGTGAAGGAACCAGACAGACACCAAGGTCCCTAAAATGACTCATTATTTATGTGCCTCAACCTCAGGTTCTGTTGTTAAGGGGCTCAGCAGACACAGACTCTGCAGCAGACATCTGGGCATTTAAGGCATTTAAAAGGTCATTTTTTAAACCATCAAGGTTTGGTACACATCTGCCTGTGTTCCCCCTCTGTTCCTTTGCACAGAGCAGGTCACTGGTGGGTGGCTTGCTCAGGCACACACTGCAGGATCACAACAGCAACGAAGGGATCCCTATTTATTTTTTTTGGCCAGCTCTAAAATAACAACCCCCACGTGTGTCCTTGGGCAACCCTACAACGAACAAGGCGAGTGCAGAGCCCGGCATTGGTGAGCCCGGGCACTGCTGTGTGAAGAAGGGCACCAGCAGGCAAACCCAAAATGCTGTCACAGGAAGATTTGGGCAGGTAAAGTTGGTGTCAATACTCCTGCCACCCACAACAGCCTGTAGAACCCCTGGGATCCTGGTCCTGCCCACCAGCATCCCTTGAGAGGTAAAAATAGACATCACACAGCATCATGGCATGGCTGGGTGGCCGTGATGGCAATGGGAGGGCACAGAGCAAAAGGACCCCGTGCTGGGGCAGCGGGCAAGTCTGGTGGTGCTGGGGAGGATGACGAGTCTGGTGGCATTGGGACACGGTAACATGCCCCTGGTGAAGAGCCTCACGGAGAGTTACACAACGCTGCCCTTGGCTGTGTGTGCCGAGCGTGCTCCTATTGACACGGCCCCGGCCGCCCTCCGCCATCCCCACGGGCACAGAACTCTGCAAGTGGCGTAAATGCGAGTGCACGTGAGCAGGGGACCTGCTGCAGCCCCCCCTCAAAGCCTGGGCCTCCTCAGTGGTCACCAGCCATGCAGCAGTGTCCCACTGGCCCCTGGCTCGGCTGTTCTGTGTGGAGCACGGGGAACAGGGCAGGCACCCACCCCTAGTATCCTGCTGGGAAAACACAGCGGGTAAAGCACTGCATGGCCCCCACCCAGGGACTTTGAGGATGTCAAATACCAGCCAAAAGGATGCAACAAATTCAAACTTGGGGGATGTGATACCAAATTAGGGCAAGGCAGTAAGGGCTGCAGACAGGACCTTGCTTCTTTGGTCTTGCCACTTAAGGAGGTCTGTGATCCAAAACCAACCTCATGCCTATTCCAGGACAGGAAGAAAAATCCCCATTTTTTATTCTGAAGGGGAGAAACACTCATTGCTCCCATAGCCAACAAGGAGCACTGCCCTCAAAACAGCAGCAGGAGAACCAGGGATGATTTTGTCCACAGAGATGGGGAAACTGAGGCATAGTTGCTGGAGGGGCCTGAGCGTGGGGACTGGCAGCAGCTCCTGTCATCGCCTTCCCCCTGCCTGGCCTGGCCCCAGGTCGAGATATTTATAAAGCCGATAAGGGAGCAGAAAGAATTTTCCAAACGCCGAAGTTACGTAACCTCTCCTCGCCCTCCATGGACATCGTCTTTAATTATAGGCTTGGGATGGGGGCGAGCTCTCTGTGATGGGGCCACCACTGCCATGGTCACTCCAAAGGGCTCCACTCTCCTGTCCCTCACCACAGAGTCTCCAGGCCAGGCACCAGCCCGTGCCACCGTGTCACCTTGTGGAGCCCCACCCTGAGGGACCCTGATGGGTTTGTGGCCTCTCTCCCCATCGTGTGTAGGACACCCCAGGTTTTTGTCTGGGTTCTGGGTGGCTGATCCCCTCAGGGTGTGCACACCCCTGCAGCCCACCCCGGCACACGCTGGATGTCACAACAGATGACAACCTGAGCACAGCTGGCATTGCCATGGTGACAATCGAGGGCTGCTGCTGGGAGGAACTTGTGTGGAGGTGCTGCACCAGCACCTGCCCCCCAAAGTGCTGACCCCACCCCAGAGACTGCAAGCACCCCCTGCCCTCCACCAGCCCCATTTCCACCACTCTTCACCCCTTTACACCACACAGGCAATTTCCAAACCCTTCTCCATCACCTCACAGCTGCCTCCAACTCCACCAGCTCTGCCTCAGTTTCCCCAGCCCCGCACTTGCTGCCCCAGGGGAAGACAGAGTCCCTTCCCCGGGATATTTTTCTCTCGCCCAACTTCGGCCAAGGCTGCGGAGTTGGAGGGATGCTGAGCGAAGGCTCCGTCGCTGTGGCAACCCGCGGCGGCCGTCTCCAGGCGACCGCCCAGGGATGCTGCAGAGATGCTCTGGAGGCAGAGCGAGAGGGACCAGGGCGGTGGGGGATGAATCCATAGGGATGCCACCCCCCCACTCCCCTTCCCGACCCTAACCACAGCCTGGATCTTTGTAACAGGGTGTTAAGCACCCTGAAAACAGACACTGATTTGACTCGGGCAGTTGGCTGAGCACTGACAAGCTCGCGGCAGCACAGGCTGGCTGGTGGGAATACCAGCAGGATGCTCCGGGGTGGGAGCGGGGCCGCTCCTCTTCCAGGGACACCTGCAGAGCTGTGGAAATCATTGTTGGAAATAAGCCCGTTAGCTTCTTAGCCCTCATTAAGCGGCTTAGGGGGGACACGCGGCATCCTGCGCAAACCCGGAGGCGGAGAAGGCCCTTGCCAGGGCGAAGCGATCTCAGTGGGCGCCGTGGGGGTGGCACGGGGGGCACGGCCCCGTCCTCGCCCTGGGGCGAGCTGCGCTCCTGTTGCTCCTCGCCAGCCGGGCCCTTCGGCATCTGCCGAGAGCGCTGAGCAGCGGGCAGGGATGGCGGGGATGGGATGGCGATGATGGGATGTCACAGCCGTGTGACGAGTGTGGGAGGTCTCAGCCGCAGCCCCGCCGGCGGGGGGAGCGGGGTGGCGGTGACAGCGCGGGGCGACGGCCGGGCCAGCGCTGTCACCGCGGCTGCGGGATGGAGCGGGACGGGTCTAATCACTCCACTTGGAAACGCTCCCGTTCTTACATTTGTTAAATTAAAGGATGACAGCGTCTGATGCCAAGCCCAGGCTCCCTCGGAAATTTAAACTAATGACAGCGAGGAAAATGAGCCGAAACCAGAGCACAGGAGCTCCCACAGCCGCACCAGCCATCTCCGTGCCGGGGTTTACATGGCAGCTCGCAAAGCACCGACCACCACAAAGATCTCGACTTTCTGCCCCAAAATCCAACCTTGCCCACTCTGCTAGGCCAGAAGATGCACTGGTGGCACCTGGGCAAGCCAGGCTGCTG
>VRYO01002014.1:2886111-2927160 GCA_009812075.1 Sialia sialis | reverse complement strand
TAGATCTGCTCAAGCACTGACTGCTGGTCACACATGGGAGCACTGTGGGATGCTGGAGTGAGCAATGGCCAAAGCTTGTGGATCTGTGGCAGACTAGGAACAGGGTGCCTTCTTCCCTGGGAGAGCAAGGGATGAAGCAGAGCAAATCCCTCTCACTCTCCACAAAACTCCACAGGTCCAACTCAATTTCCCCAACCCCTGCAGTGTCCCAGACAAGCCCTGGATGCCAGCACAGCTCTGGGGCCGTTCAACCTCATCCCACAGCAGCTCCAGAGCAGCTCCTGCTCTATCCCCCCGTAGAGCAGAGCTGGGTGCAGTTGTGCTTCACTGCCTCTCCTCTCTCCCTGTAATTCCTTTGCTCTGCTGAATTGCTTCCCCTTCAGCACCACACATAATCCATGGCACTGTAATTACACGGGAATTTTAATATCTGATGTATTTATAAGATGCACTTAATTCATCAGCCCCTTTAACCACACTGTCATTGCAGCCTTCATCACGGTGGGAAGGATGACTCGCTGTCAGATGGAGATTAGCTGGCCCATGTGTGTAACGAGCTGCAGTCTCACTGCTGAGCCTCACTGCCAGATCCCACCCTGGCTGGGGAGCAGGATCCCCCCATGCCAGGTGTTCCAACCCTCCAGGAGTTGTGCCAGGGCTCTGCTGCTGCTGCAAAGGGCAGCACCATCCAGAGACTTTTCCCGAACATTTGAATCATCCATCAGGTCCGAATTTGGCAAAATGAAGGGCCTGTGTTGGGGTGAGTTTTATCCCTACAGCCCAAGCACTGGGGGCTCCCCAAAGGGCTCCCTAAGGTGAGGGATCCACATTCAGATCCCACAAAGAAAGTGCCCACTACTGAAGGCTTATTTTTCCTGGCATTTGTTTTGGTGGCTCCTTTCCAGCCATGTCCTAAAAGGGAACCAAAGGCCATTGAGCCTCTTGCAGAGAGCACAATGCAATGATTTTCCCAGCCCAGGCAGGAGGGATGAGCTCACTGGCGTCCTTGGTTCCCCCCAGCTTCGGGGTGCGGGGTCGCTGTGCTGAGCACAGCAGCTCCTCAAGCTGCCCAGGAGGGGAGCAGGCTCAGCAGAGTGCTGGAGGTGGCTGGGCTCCATCCCACCAAGCCCTGGCAGAAATGCCAGCTGAGCCTGGCAATGAGGGCCATAGCGGGAGAGAAGAGGGTGGTCTCACTGCCCCGGTCCCTGGGGGCACCCTGGCTCTCACTGGTGGATGACAGCACATACTGCGCACTGGGATCCCACTGGGTTTTCCCCCAGCCCTGCAGTGACATCCATGCTGCCCTGCCAGGCACCCCTGTGGGCAGGTGGCACTCACAGGTGGTGGCACTGTCCCCATCTCAGCGCTGGCCACGAGGCACCACAGAGGCACAGCCCAGTGCTGGGGGCACTGGATGGCCCTGCACGAGTGGGATGGGCCAGGAACCCACCAGGACCACACAACACCGAGTGACCATTGGGACACAAACCCTCCTCCTGCTCCCAGCGAGCTGTGCTGGAGCAGAGCTGTGCTGGAGCGGGACTGTGATGACATTTCAGCTGGAGAAGGACCTCCAGCAGTGCCACCCTGAGCCCCTGGGCTGCTCTCAGCACCCTGAGCCCACCCACAGCCCTCGGGCTCCCAGGGCTGGGTCAGGTCCCAGGTGTGCCCCAGCACTTGGCAGTGGTCAGGCACGGTGACACACTGGTGACACATTGCTGACCATGGCACAGCCTGGCAGGGAGGTCTCTCCCCACAGCTCCCTGCTCCAGCACCCTGTGGCTCCCTGGGAGCTCAGGCTGGGGACACAAAGGGTGCTGCAGGCAGCCTGATGTCCCCCCATGCCCCAGGTGATGTCACACACACCCCAGAGCTGCACTGCCCTGTCAGCAGGTCCCTGTGCCCATGTGCTACCCTGGGCAGGGACACCAGCACTGGGGGCAGAGCTTGGGCCGAGCTGGAGCATCTCACACCCAGGGTTCTCCCAGGAGCCTGCAATTCCCCATCCCCTCCCCATCCAGAGGGTCCGTGGCATCTGCTCCCTACGGGACGTCACAGCCTCCTGCCTCAGTTTCCCCACCTGCACAGTGCTCACTGAGAGGGTAGAGACAGGGGGTGCAGCAGGGTCTCCAATCTGACCTCTGCCTTAGGACCAGGGCAGAGCCCTCTCTGCTGTCCCCATCCCCAACCTCTCCTTCCACAGGCTGCTGCCACCCAGGGGGAATTCTGGCCCCCAAGGTCACTGACAGAAGGGGCTGGGGGGCAGACACCTCAACCTCATGCCCAGCCATCCCTACCAACCACCTCCTCCAGCTCCTGGCCACTCCCTGAAGCTCAGCTACCCCGCAGGTGTCCCCCTCCCTCCTCCCGTCCCCAAAAAGCAAATATCCAGGGAGATGGGCTCGGCGCTGCAGCTCTGCCGGTGGCACTGGCGCTGAGCAGAGCAGACACTGCAGCACGGACGTTACGTAAGCCCGAGCCAGCTCTGGGGATGTAGGACACCGGGGTTATCCCCCGGCCCCCCCCCGGGGCTGCCACCCCCAGCCCGCCCCAGCCACGGGGCTTGCGGAGCTTGGGGGGAAACCCCACCAGCTCAGCCCGCACTGCGAGGGCTGCAGGAGGAGCTGGGGTGGCCCTCGGGTTGATGTGTGGCCCTGCCATGGGACACACGGTGGTGGCAAGGGAGTGGCAGTGAGGGGACAGGAGGGTTTTGTCGCTGTGGGGCAGAGAATGGGGCAAACAGGGTGGGAGGCAGCGGGTGCTGTATCCACATCCCACTGGGTCCTTCTGGACTCTCCAGGGCTCAGCCGGGCAGGTGAGAGCTCAGGGAAGGAGCCCAGGTGGCCAGGGTGTGACTACCGGGCTGTGCCTCCCTCGGAGCGGCTCATGGAGCAGGATGAACACGGCCAGGGCAAAGGATCCAGCCCTGATCGCAGCCTGTTACATCTCTATCCCCATCCCCACAAATCGGGAGGGTCAGCATCCCTAAGGACAGAATCTCTGTGACAGCATCCCTGCGATCAACCTCCTTGGGATCAGCGTCCCTGCAACAGAATCCTAGAGAAGAACATCCCTGGTGCCTCCAGCACAAGCTGGGGAGCCACGATCAGGGTTTCCCAGAGCTGAAGGGAAGATCCTTCCCTGCGGGACAGCCCCGGCATCGCCTGCCCTGCATCCCTGCGGGGAAATGGAGGTGAGGGATGGCACAGCCGGCACCACCCGGATCCCCCCTCCCCAAAACACCCATCCCCTGTGCCGGGGGCAGAGTGAGTGGGCAGGCAGTGCTGGCAGCACCGGGATCAGCCTTATCCTGGCTAACAGACCACGGGGATCCCAGCAGCATCCCCTCCTTGGTGCAGGATGGGGACAGGGATGAGGAGCCCACGGCCTCACAGTTATGTGACTTCTCTCTGCCTTTCTGTCAGGCACGGTCTGGCTCAGGCCATTTCTGTTTGAGAATTTCAGGAGTGGGGGAAAAAGCCCAGGCTAAAGGTCTCGGCAATGGGAGATACCAGAGCAGGAAATTAATGTTAATTAATTCATAATGACACTGAGATAGTGATACCAGATGCTTCAAAAGTCCAACGGGGGAATCTGAAAGAGCTCTGCGAGAAATCCATCGCCCACCAGCAGTCCTGCCTCGCTGCAAGCTGGAAACAAGCTGGGAACTGGGATCAAGCTGGGGCTGGAGGACCAAGCTGGGAATGAAGGAATGAGCTGGGAACTGGGATCAAGCTGGGGCTGGAGGACTGAGCTGGGAATGAGGGAATGAGCTGGGAATTGGAACCAAGCTGAGGCTGGAGGACCGAGCTGAAAGTAGGGAACAAGCTAGGAATGAGCCAGGAATGGTGAAAGAGGGGCACATTCCAGTGGGGTGACAAGCCCACAGGCACTCAGAGCTGTGGAGAGCAGCACTGGGACACCCCCTGCCTCCTGCCACCACACTCCCACCTTTCTCCCTTCCACCCCAACTCAGAAGCTGGAGTGGAGCTGGAATGACACGACACCCACTGTGCTCTGCTCCCTGGGGTGCAGGGGCTTCCCAAGACCCTTAATGCTCTTTTTTTTCTCTCCTTTCCTCCATTTCGGGCACACCAGGTTCAGAGCAGATGGCTGGGTATGGGCTGGGCACTCAGGGGGACGGAGGAACAGGTTCATGATGGGGACAGAGACCCAAGTCCTTTGCCAAGCAGTGTCCCCACACTCAGAGGACAATTTCTCCTCCTCATCCCTGTGAGCCAGCCCTTGCCCTGCACTGCCAAGCCCAAACCTGGCTGGACTTTAGCCAAGGGGTGCAAAAAATCCTAGAAAGGGGCTTAAGCCTGGTGCCACATCCCTAGGGCTGGGGATGCCAGAGCCAGCGCTGGGAAAGGTGCAGCCATGAACACTGCAAAAACCACAGGCAAACCCTGGGCTTGGAGCTGTTTGCCCGCACAGGATTATGCTCCTTCCCACAGTGATGCAGCAGCACCTGCACCCAGAGGGGACCCTCAGAACGGGGACTCTGAGGTGGCCGAGGCCAGGCAGGGCCTGGCAGTGGCAGAGCAGGGTGGCACAGCCTGGGCACAGCGCTGCCATCACTGCTTACATAAGGTGCCCCCTCCAAGTGCCACACACCAAGCGGTGACAGGAGAGCGGGACAGAGCTGTCCCTCCAGCAACCCCTCACAGGGACAGCGCTGCCACTGCTCCTGGAGAGAGCACCCCCAAAACTGCCAACCCAGCCTGCTTCCCTGCACAGAGCTTGGCAGAGGCTCCCGTGTCTCTCAAGCACTTTCACACCCTCAAAGCCCCTGAAAGCTGCCAGGAATGGGGTGGAAATGCCGGGTTTCACTGGCGGTGCAGTTGCCCCCACAGCTCCTCCGAAGTTTATCCGCAGCACGAACGGTTCGGGCTGTGCTGCTGCTGGAGCTGCCCCAGCCAGAGAGGGGAGAGGGGAAAACCCCACGGAAAACTACAGAGCACCATGGCACCAGAGTCGGGGTGACACCAAAATCCCAGCCCAGCTGTCCCAAGGGACTTGCTGTAACCCCCCGGGTCATTCCAGGAAAAAACTACTTGCACTTCACAGATAAAGCACCTCTTTTGGGTGAAGAGCAGCAGAGGCAACACAGGATTTCAAAGTGTGTTTTGGATCAGTGGCAAGAAGTAAAGTGGCCTTTACAGTGCCTTCCCCAGCAAAGCCAGAGCTTTATTAAGCTTATCTGGCATGGACGGGAATGCTCGCTGTTATTCCAGGCCTGAAAAGAGCAGGCAAGGATTTTTTATTTATTTTTTAATTTCTTTTTTCCTTTAGTCTTGTTTTCATTATTTTCTGGTGGCTTCACTGCTTTGTGCTCACACAAAGGGAATTTCACCTGCTGTTCCAAACAAAAGGCCCTGGAAAGTTTTGCGGAGAAGGGGATGAGAGGAAGAAGGTTTGTAGAAGCAAAATTAGTTGTTGCAGGGCTTGCTGAGGATTTTTTTTCACAGTGACCTGTAAAACATCTCCAGCTCTTTGCTGCTTGCAGAAGACCTGGCACCAACATGTGAGTCCCCTGTCCCCAGCAGTGTCACCCCTGGGATGGGAATGGGGAGGTCTCAGAAACTGGGGTTGACTTGGGGTGCAGAGGGAAGGCAGTGGCAGCGCTTCCCACCTTTTTCACGGGCAAAGTCACGCCACGCTTTCTAAGAACAGGAAAGAAAAAAACCCAGCCCTCGTTTGCTGACACCACAGCAAAACAGGTGGTTCAAAATCACAAGTGCAAGAGGAGGGGGGGAGAGAAAAAAATAACCCTATTTGCTGATTTTTGTGCTCATATTCACAGCAAAACTATCCGGGAACGCTGCTAAATACACACCATTTTCCCTCTCACACTCTTTGCTCTATAATTAAGAGAGACTTCTAAAAATACAAACGGCCTCGAGCACCCAGTGAAGGCGTGCAGGTGCTGCTAACTGGAGGCACTTTAGTACAGCTCATTTTCTGGACAATTTTACTCGCCTGGCTCGTGCTCAGCGCCGATACTATTACAGTGATGCAATTATGCTGCTGCTGCTGCTGCCGCTGCTGCCTTGCTTGCCTCGCTCGGCTTTTTCCCTGCGCTTTGCAGTTTTCTTGGAAGCCCCCCCAGCCCCGCAGCTCCAGGGTTCACCCCAAGCGTGTCCCCAGCTGGGCACCCGAGGGTCAGGCGGGTTTGTGTCACACCGACATGTCAGCATCCCTGAGTGGGCAGCGAGGGGCATAACCCCGCGTGGGCATTGCCCAAAACAACCGGTGTGCAAAAGTTTTTTGGGTGAGGAAGCGAGCTGGTTCCAGAGGGGAGCAGGAGCGCGGAGAGGAGCCCAAAAAGCAGCAGCAAAGCCGGAGTGCTGGCTGGGCAGGGAGGGGGCCCGTGGAACCGGCACGGTGACGCCGCTTGGTAAAACATCCTCCCCCCCTAAGAAATTTGGGGCACAGGGGTGAGGGGGAACTTTCCCCGTGGAGCCGCCGCTTCGAAACTTCCCCGTCTTATTTCTCCATTAGGGCTGCAATATGTGGAAGTGATTGACTCACTATGAGACTGCTGTTTTTGCCTCTGACTTGGGATTAAGACGGAGCTGGAGGGGCCGTGGTGGGCAGGCACCGGAGCCGGCACTTACCTCTCACTGCATCCAGCCCCTCCGGCCCTGGGGCTGCAGCTCCTGGAGAGTTAGCTGGCAGGGGACCCCACATCCACTCGGGTTTCTCCCAGGACCGACGTTCGGCTGCTGCTTCTTAGGCACAGACCCAACCCCTCCATTCCAACCACAGGGAGAAAAAAATATATCTTCTTCCAAAAGGAAAATAAAATAAAATAAAATTTTAAAAGGAAGGAGATTTTAAAAAAATTAAAAAAAAAAAAAAAAAAAAAAAAAAAAAAAGGCAAACACGCTTTTTTTCTTGGTTTGGTTTCCCCGTGGATAAAAAAAAAAAAAAAAAGAAAAATAGATAAATCCCAGCGACCAAGAGATCCAGACTCAGGTGAATTTAGCTTCAAACTCCCTCTGCGCTTTCAGAGCCTTCACCCTCAAATGGGCTCTGGAAGATGCTGGGGGACCCATCGTTGCCAAAGTGTCATCAAATATCCTTCGGGCTCAACTCCGCTCCTGCCCGGGGAGGGTGGACTTCTTCCCTTCTTCCCTGCTTGCTGCGTGCTGTGGAGTTGGCAGGGACCTGCCTGTTCCAGCCTCAGCGTGGAGGGTGGGTGGGTTGGTTGGTTGATGTGGGTTGGTTTTCTCTCTCTCTCTCTCTCCTTTTTTTTTTTTTTTTTTTTTTTTTTCTCGCCGCTATTGGTTTTCTTGCTATCTGATCCTGAGCGAGCGCTGCAGCTCGCCGCTTCCCTGCTTTTCACCCCCCCCAGCTCCCAGGCTTTTGACAGGGAATGAAACACAGACACCCAGTGAGACAGGCTCCGGCTTCTACAAAGCTCCACTCCCTCCTGCTGCCTTTGTCCGCGAACAGCAACTCCTCCAACTCTGCCCGTAGACACGAGGGAACCTCTGCATCAGCACTTTCCTAATGGCTGCTTCGCCCCAGCCCTTCGGCCCTTCTTCTTCTTCCTCCTCTTCTTCTTCTTCTTCCTCGCTTCCTCTCCTCTACCTTGATGGCTTCCGCTTGCTTTTTCTAGCCGGGCTCCGGCAGCCCCAGAAGAGGGAAGCAACAATCCCTTCCCGATGGATGCATCTCAGCTCGGCTGCGCTCGGGGGGCAGCAGCCCCGCATCCATCACTGGGCGCCTTCCATGGAAAATCGATGGTGGGACAGCATCCCTGAAGGCTTCCCTTTGGGATGGGTTAAAGGGCAGGGGGCTGCGTGTGTGGAGAGGGGATGGGGGCAGAAGGAGGGCTGGGAATTGGAGCCACTTCTTTTTATTGCAGGCGGGGATTATTTTTATTTTATTTTTTTTTTAAAGGTTGATTGGAGTCCAAGTTTGTTTCTTTGGTGGTGAGCATTTTTTTAAGTTATTTGGGAGGCTTTGGGTGTCTCCAGGTCACACTATCCTTATCATAGCGAGGCCTTTTTGGAAAGGGTCAAAGTGAAACCTTGCTCCAGCAGCCTCTTTCCCCCGCGGAAGGGACCGGGAGGCACAGGGATGCTGCAGTGGGCTCACAACCCCGCCTGGCTCCCAGCCAGAGGGAGATGCAAACCAGCCACCGTCTGTAATTTTTGCTACACTTCCTCCACACTCGGTCACCCGCGAGATCCCAGGGCTGCTGCCTGCTCCTTTTTTGGGGATTCACAGGGCTTTGTTAAAAAAAAAAAAATCACAGCCAGGAGACCTCCAGCCTCGCCAGCGATGCTCGGCGCTGCTCAGCGTGGCTGTCACGAGCTGGCAGGTCACAGAGAAACCATAAAGCCCCCCAGAACACAGCACACTAAGAGGCTGCCTCCCCCCCCTGCTCTTTAGCAGCCTCTCCCTCACTTTTCCTTGTCTCCCACCACATATTTGGGACCAGCAATTCCTTCCTTTTCCCTTTGACAGCATCCTGGAGCAGTGACTCTCCCGAGATGGCGCATTGCTCACAAACACCCCAGACACCAGGGCACCTCAGGGCAATGTTCCCCGTGCTGCCTCCACTCCCCTCTCCACATCGGCTTGACCCATCTCACCCCATCCCACAAACCTCAGAAACACAGGATTTTAACCAACACCAAAATCCCAAATTAAAAAGCACGGCAAGGCCTTGCCCCAGCCCCGATGGATGCTCAGTTAACAGCAGGGATTTGGGATTTGCAGATCAGAGGGCACACCAGCTCACATACTGGGCATGGTGGTCTTGTGCAAGACCACCCAGGGGCAACCTGACCCCAAAACACTGCTCCTTTCTGTCTGTCAGGCATCCCCCCACAAGCTTGCTCCTCCCTGATGCCTCCTCTCCTGTCACCCCACCATGCCCATGGAACACTTCCCCAACACCTCCCTGCCCCAATGCACAGCCACAGGTGCCAGACCAAAATTCCTCACACTCCTTTCCAAAACAGACACCGTTAATAAACCCAAAGATTGGCTGCAGAGCTGGGATGGGAGACTGGCCATGGGCCAGGGGCACTCACTGGGGTGAGGGGAGTAGCTTTAGGGTCCCCAGCCCAAAACTGGGGCTGGATGGGAGGGCTGGGTGGAGCTGGGCAGCCAGAGCTGGCCGGGCTGGTGGCTTATCCCTCCCTCCCCAGTTTGCCACAAGAAATGCAAATGAAAAGCCTGGGACTTCCATCCCGGTAAGCCCTAGATTCCCTCTGCTTTTGGGCAGAATCTCCCCGTGTTTTCCCATCAGGGCTGGGGAGAAGCTCGTTGTCCCCTTCTCTCAGTGCAGGACCACAGCCCTGGGGACCCCCATGTCCCGTGGGCTCCCAGCCAGGGAACAGCTCCAGCCAGGATGGCCCAGGCCATGTGTGGCAACTCTTTGAGGAATTGTCCGAGTGAGGGAAAGGGAGGACGAGGGGATAAAACCAGGGGTGCAGCCGGCGGGGTCGAGCCCCTTGCGAGCGCCCGCAGCGCGGCTGCGCAGGGCCAGCAGCGAGTCAGCACCGAGCCATTAGGGCTAATTTAATCAAGACGGATGGCCCGATTGGAGGGCTGCCGTCCATAAATCCCCCACTCCTGCTGCATTAATGTCAGGGCTCTCAGAGGAACAGGCCGAGGGGGAGGAGCGGGGATGGGGAAACGTGCTAAGTCACCCGTGTTCCCGTTGGCACCGGGCTGCTCAGATCGGGGGCCACCACCCTGTCCCACACACTGTGGGGACACAGCCCACCATCCTCCAGCCCTTCCAAAAACCTAGCAGCTGCAGGGGATCGGATTTCAAGCGAACTGGGTTTGCTGAACCCCAGAAAGTGCAGGGTTGTTCACAAATCCTGCGGGGCAGGGGGTTTGCTCCCGTGGGCATCTCGCCCATTTGCTCCAATGGGTTTTGCAGCATAAGGAAGGTGGAGTGCTGGGGGAAATAGGCTTGGAGCTCCATTGTGGGTCCCAGTGTGATAACTGGGACTTGGAAATACAAGCTGAGAAAGCCCCAGTGCTGATGGATGCAAAGCCCAGCGAGACACGCAGAACTCAAGCCACACCGAACCACGACACCACTGCAGGACATCCCCATGGAATATGGGCTACCAGCTCCTCTCTCCCAGCACCTCACTCCCTTCCCACTTCTGCTCCTACAAAAGGCCCTTTGCAGGCTCAGGGTTGTCATCTGATGACCCAAAACATGTCCCCCCATCCATTGGGCAGCGGGAGCCACATGTGCCACCACGCCGCGCCAGCCAGCTCAGGAAATGATCTCTCATCCATCCAGGTTAAAAATAGCCGTGAGCTTTGCCATGGACACGCCTCACCCTGACGCTCTGGCCGAGCTGGCTCCCATCTCTCCTGCCCACCCAGCCCACCCAGACCTCGGAGGGGCCGCGGGGAAGGGTCCGGCCGGCTGCGGCCATCTGCTCCGGGCGCTGGCAGCGCGGGATGCCGGCTCTGCCAGGCCGCGCTCTTGGCCGGCAAAGGGAAGCACAGGGCCAAGTCCTGGTGGGATTTGGGAAGCAAACGGGCCAGGGGATGCGGCAGACGCAGGGGAGGATGGCACGGGTTTGTGGGCATCGCTCTCGCCCCTGGAGCGCTCACGGAGGTTGTGACAGGGGAGAAAGCAGCCCCGTGCAGAAGGAAAGATATTGGTGTTAGCAGGGGATCTCAGCCTGGGAGAGCAGTCAGGGATGTCCAGGAGCAGTTGGATGATGAGGAGAGGGATGCTCAGACCTGCCCTGCAGATCATCTCAAGGGCTGTGTCAGCACAGCTCGAGCACAACCAAGAGAGCTCAGGGAGGCTGACCCCGGCCCATGAGGAGCAGTGAACTGTGACACTGCCGTGGATTCATCTGGAAATAGAGGAATGCGCATCGCTGTGCACCTTGCTGTGCTTCAGCAAGATCAGGAGGGAGGGAGGGCAGGGAAGGAGCTGACTGCCGGCAGGAGGAGCGCAGCAGCTGAGATCTTTTGATTATGGTGCTTTTTTGGCACTACGAGCGAGGTCCTGGGGACCAGAAACTGCTGATGGGGGCAAGAATTGGCCATTGCCATGCAGAGACGTGGAGCAGCTCTCCATAGGTTGGTTGCACCATGTCCAGCAGGTCTTGCTCTCTCAGCTCAGCACCTTTGTATCCACTCTCCCAGGAAAGGAAAGTAAAGGCAGGATTGGGCCTGAGGAACCGTCAGCCAGGAGCAATAATCTGTTCCATGAAAAGCCATGGAGCAGGTGAGCCATTTCTCCTCAGAATGGCTAGCACAGGAAAAAAAAAAAAAGACATTTGTATTTCTGCCAGTTGACAAAATGAAATGCCACTTGTAGCCAGTGAAACTCTGCAGATTTTGCTAATGAAGGACTGCTCCATGCAGCTTCCAGCTGGATTCCAGCCCCAGCCACAACACGGACACTGGCAGTATCCCCCGTCGCATCCCAGCACTGTGCCACAGCTCAGGCTCACTGCAAAGCCAAGCACTGCCCCATGGCAGGGACACAGATCCCATGGCCAGGTTTGCTCCAAACCTTTGCTCCCCTGCGTTTGCCCTGGGGATTGTGCTGCTGGGATAGCACCGTGTCCCTTGGGAGGCTCTAGCATATCTTAGGAAATTTTCCCATTCTACTCAGCTTAATTTCACCCATTAGAGCTTGTTTCAGCAGGGTCCCGAGGGAATGTCGCTCCCCAGCATCCTCCTCTGACTCTTCCTCCGCTTCTCCATGTGCACACAGCTCACCTGAGGATGGCTCAGCCTCGCTCCACCATGAGCAGTGCTGGTCCAAGCAGCCATATCCTCCAGAAAATACGCCCCTCCCTCCACAATCCCAGAGGATTTCCCAGCTGCTCAGGATACACTTTTTAGGAGTTGAAAGGTGCTGACCCTGCCCTGCTGCACACAGAGAGGTCCAGCCCATGGGCGAACACTTGGGGAGACCTTGGCCAGTGCATTTCATCATGGCCAGAGGTGGGAGCCTGCTCCTTATCCACAACTGAGGAGCAAAAATAGAGCCAGTTTGGCAAAACCGTGCACCCTCAGCACTCTAAGACCAAGCCAGAGATTCCATCACTCTGGGATCCTGACTGGAAAAAAACATGATGAAGCAGAAGGAAAGAAGTTTATCTGCTGCTGTCATGGCCTGCAGTGTTTGGGGGAGGATTTGGCCCAGACTTTGTGCACAATCCCAGTGCCAGCTCCATGCCCCGGGCCAGTTGTGATGAGCACAGCTTTGGCTTTTTAGCATGGGATGCTCCAAAAGGAACAGCAAAGGGCAGCTGCCCTGGGGGCTCACAGCACCCAGGAGACACCACAGAGCCCTTTCAGCTCTCCTCACTGCACAACCATCACTCAGCTCCCCGTTCCCTCACCCAAACAGGATAATTTTAAGAAAGGAGGAGGAAAAAGCAGCAGTGATGAGCTGAGTGATGGCTGCTCACAGCAGAACCCAAACTGGACACCCTGGGGGTCAGACAGGAGCCTCACACAACCCAGAGGTTTGGCTGCAGCCGCACAGCCCAACTGGATCTTACATAAACGACCTGAGGGCAGTGCCTCCGAGACCACCAGCACAGGCAGCAGATGCTGCGAGGCCAAATCCACCCAGCCCCAGGCAGACGTCACCTAATCAGCACGCTGGCTCCTTCCCAAGGCACTCTTGGGGCACACAGTAAATATCTTATGTAAGCACCTCTGGCCTGAGGCTGGAGCCAGTTCAGCCATGCCACACAGCCATTCCCTCCTGGACAGAGGCATGAGAAGGGGACTGGAGGGGCTTTTTCCAGCATGGACCTGTCAGACCCTCTTGGTCCCGTCTCCCAGCTCAGCCAGAGGAGGCTCCAGGAAAAGCTCTGGTGAGTGGAGAAGAATTGCCCATCCCCAGAGGCAAAACAAAAGACAGAAGAAGGGGTTGAAATGAAAAATCACTTCTACCCCTAAACTGTTTGTCCTCCAAGACTTGGCCGCTGAGTGCAGGGCTGGGAAGAGCCCAACATCCTTTCCTACAAGGCCAGCACTTCCAGCCCAGCCACAGCTGCTGGACCATGAGTCCCTTCAGTGACGGAGACATCACCAAGCCAGGACACTCTGCCAGTGCCCAGCTCCCACCAGATGGGAGATTTCTCATCTCAGTCTCCCCTGGGGCGGGTTAGCTCCCAGATTTTTAAGCATTGCCAGAGACATAAAACAGAGAAAGAGAGAGAGGAAGAGAGACATTCCTCTTTGTCCTGAGCAGCCTTCTGGAAACAACTGGAGTTAGGAGGCTGGAGAGAGCCCATGGATGGGGGTAAAACCAGCTGGGCTGGGACCTTAGCAGGATGCAGAGATGGATAACCTGTGAGTATCTTCAGCATTGAGGCATCTCCAGGCTGCTCAGTGAGAAGAAAACTGTGGTGAGGGCTGTGCTGGCAGACACTATTTCCTCTTTCTTTCTGGGCTCACATCTTCAGAGGATTTACCCACAGTGGTTTTGGCTAAAGAAAATCCCAAATAAGTGTCCTCAAGCCTCACCATTGCCTTTATTTGTCAGCAACAGCCTTGTGGGGGGTTTGCCCATCCATGGGACATCCCCTCCTGTGCCAAACCAGATCACACACGAGACATCAGCTGGAGGATGCTCGGGGGCTCAGACAGCAGAGTGGCAAGAGAGCAGACAGGACACGACCCTCCTCAGCCTCCTGCTCCTCTCTGACAGGTCACAAACGCTGCAGCCACTGCAAACCCACCCGTCTTTCACAAGAGGCATTTCACACCCACCCCAGCTGCTAAATAAAGCAGCCCCAGCGTTCCTGCACCTCCCGGGGCAGTCCTGGGCACGGAGTAAGGTTAAAATCATCCCTGCAGAATCAGCACCAGCAGCTTCTCCATCAGCGCTGGAGCTGCAGCCTGAGCCAGCCGTGCCACCAGCAGCCTGGGCTGGAGATGAAGAGAGGCAGGCAGAGAATTTGGGACTCACAGCAGCTGGCAGAGGGGAGCATATGTGCAAATATTTGTGTTCTCCGGCATCTTTGCTCATTGCTGGCAGCTCTCGGGGTTTGGGAAGGGGCAAAGGGGTCTGGCCAGAAGGTGCCTGTGACAGCTCCTGGATCTGGGGGTTGCAATAAAGGTAAAACCTCAAGGATTGCTCAAGTCCCCAGCACTAAATGGCACTGGGCAGCTGCAGGCACTGGAACCAAGTGCTTGAAATTTATAGAGTGAAGAAACAGTCTAAACTGGAAAAATCCCCCCAGTTTTCACCCTCTGCTCAAAGCCACGAGCAAGACCTGCACCAGACACCAGGACTGTGCCAGCAAAGCCAAGAGGCCAGTCAGGAACAGAGCTGCATTTTGGGATCACCTATGATGGGTTTCTGGAGGGTGGAGTCGTAGAAAACAGAGGTTCAGTGGTGCCCAGGGCCAGGTAGACAAAAGGCTGAGCTATTCTTTGGGTTGTGGAGCAAAATAAAACTGTGCATTCATATGGAAACAAATTATTTTTAAGTGAAAGACTAAATTATGAATGTTTTATTTCCATGAGCCTCAAAATGGTTTGTTCAATCCAAAAGGAACCAGCTCCTCACCAGGTTGTTGCACTCTTTGTAAATCACATTTCTCCTCATTTAAAAGACATTTTCCAAAGCAGAAGAGGCAATTGAGGGAAAAAAAATTAGTTTCTAAACAGAGCATTCTGACTCTTCCTGAAAACTTCCCATTTCCAAAAGCCAAGGTAAAGCACTGTGCTCTCCCCAGTTGTTTCTCTCGCCCATTTTGTGCAATCACATGTAATTCCTGAGCTCTGCATGAGTTTGGGATGGGTGCCAGGCTCTGCAGTGCCAGTGTGAGCACACGCAGCTGCCGGATCAGAGCCACAGCACCCAGCAAAGCCGAGGGCAGGGAGCTCCTGGAGGGGTGAGGAAATGCTCTTTCCCTTTTTCTGGGGTGTTTGTCCCTGTGGGGTGAGCCAGGGAATTCCGTTTGGGATGTGGGGGTGGCACAAGCGATCCCATCAGGTGATACCTGCGGCTCTGGGATGCTCCAATGCAGCAGCTCCCAGAGATTGCACACAAGGGGTGATTCTCACATGGAGCTGCTGTGGAACTTCCTAAAGCCCTCCTTTTCACCCTTCTAGAATGCACAGGTGGCACATGGGGATGCCAAAGCACGAAGCATGGCTCAGGTGAGGTGGAATACCCAGGGAAGCTGTGATCCAGGACTCTGGGAGCACAAAACTCCTCCTGCTGCTGCTAGAGCAGCCCATGCCTCACATCCAGCACCACTGGGATGGAAATTTGGCTGTCACCAGCTGTGAATGCCCATGGCAGGGCAGAAGTAATGCATGTCCTTCCCTAAGGACTGCAGCCAGCAGGAGGGCACTGCCTGCTATGCCAGCACTTTGTGCTTCCCAACAAAGATGCTACTTAAGAATTCCTTTTTTTCTTCCTCTCTTCCCCTCCATTCTGGATGCTGGATGATAAAAAAACAAAGCAACAAAACCTTCCCAGAGCCCAGTTCCGAGTGACCCCCAAGCCCCCACACCTCCCTGGATGTCAGCAAGGTTCCAAGTGTAAATTATTGACTTGGTTTATCAGGGATCAAACTGTGCCTCTCCCCAGGGGATCTCCCACTTCTTCTCCATTAAGGTAAAAAGGAGAAAAGTTTTAAAAGCCCACTGTTTAACAAGGCAGCTGCAGGGAGGCTACTCGACTGATTGAGTTTTTACCTGGTCCTTACAGGCAAGCTCAAGTACTTAACATAGAAATGAGGTTTAGTCACAGCGAGGCATTTGGGATTAGAGTTGGCTGGAGAAACTCTGATGAAACCACGTTCCTCCAGAATATGCACTCTTGTCAAAATTGAAATGCTTTGTGAGATTGAATAGGTTTAGCCAGAAGTTCATTTCCCAAAGAAAATCAGGGACAGGTTGCAGGAAAATTTGTTGAATGAAAAAAGATGTTCTTTTTCTTTTGAGCCATGCTGAGGTGTATGTTTTTGAAGAGGCTGGTTTTTTTTTTTCTTTTTTTGTTGTTGTTGTTGTTTTGAGGGTTTATTTTTAAGTCATGTATTGCTCAGGGAGGAACCTGAAGAACTATTTTCTCTCTAATGACAAGTTTACCCGAACTCAGCAATTCCCCACTCCCTGCTGGCTCACAGACTGGTAGCCCTGAAGACATTTATGGCTCTGCAAGAAATTCTTGCTATCAGACTCCAAGGACAGCACGACTCAATAAAGACAAGCTATCAAATCCCACCTGGAGTGATCCTGGGGAGGCAAGAGAAGCCAGGCAGGACCAGGGCAGGCAGGGAAGCTGCAAACAGCATCAATGACCTTCACTAAGGTGAGTTCCCAGCAGCAATTGGGAATTTCTCACCCCAGCCTCACACCTTTTGAGGAGCATCACCCCACTGAAAAAAAAAAAATAGGATGGGATACCCCTCAGCATGGAAAAAAATGGGTAACTTCCACATGGTTGGTTTCAGTTTTCTGTTCTTCTCCCAAAATCTGGCATTGCTCCTGTTAGATAAACCTGTTACTTGAGTCTCTGGGTAAAATTCATGCTCTTGGGTGTGCCAGGTCAAACCTCAGGGTCAGGGTTTCATTGGGAGGTGAGGATCCACTCGGATTTGGGCTCTGGTTTGAACATCAGTTGGGACCAACAATGGCCTGGGCTTCTGCTCTGAGACAGAATCCTGGATGCTGCTTAGCAGGCAGGGGAAGGAGCACTGGGATTTCACAGTGTCGGAGCCAGCAGCAACTTCCAAAGCAGCCACTCGGATTTTGCACAGCCTTTCCCTGCCATCGCACCCAAGGCACTGCAATCACCTCCAGGCTTATTTAGCATATGCCAACAGCCTCCTCTGCTCAGGTTCAGGAGGAAGGAACTCCAAACTCCCCTAGATTGGCATCACTGGTGTCTCAGCAGCCCTGCCTGGAGCAGGTGGGCTCAGAGCAGACACTTCTCCAAGGAGTAACAGGCAGAGCTTCTGGACTCAGTTCCAACAAGGAATCCCTGTTATACCTCAAACTACAGCCCAAACATCATGTTGGGGGATGCTAGCTATACAAGTGGATTTTGGAGAAACAATCAACAGCCCACAGCAGCAAATTCGAGTTTTCCTCCAGCCCTGTTACAGCCACTCATCAAATCCAAGGAGGGTTTGTGTCTGACCTCAGGCTGGGGGTGTCCAGGAACCCTCTGACTACTGTCCCTGTAGCCCCAGCTGTGAGCAAACCATCTAAATCCTGCAGCACTGGGGGGGCTTTGTTTTTGTTCCCCCTCGCCCCTTGCTTTGGGATGAGAGGAGCTTTATAAAAGATTTCCGCTCGCTCTCCCTGCCAAGCGGACATCACTGGCTCCTGCCGTCACATCGTGCTCTGGACACACACAGAGTTTTCTGCCCTGGCTTAAAAAGAACATTGTTTGCAGAACAGAGCGAACAACATGTGAAAAGGAGGAGAGAAAAAAAAAATTTGAAAAAAAGAAAAAAAAAAAAAAAGGAGAGATCTGTGATGTTTGCTGGAAGAAAAACCCACTCATTTGTTTGGACGAGGATTCTCAGCACGTACAATCTCAGGAACAAAAGGAGATGCTTGTTCTCTGCTGTGGTTGTGGGAAGAGTCCTGTAAATATTATGGGGTGTTTGTGCTGTAGAAATGATCTCCAGCCCGCCCTCAGAAACTCCCAGCACCCCCAAAATCCCTGCTGAGGGGTCCAGTCCTTGCACATCTCCTCAGATCCAGACCCTGAGCCCTTCCCTTTCTATTCAGTAGCAGCCTGTTCCAACAACAGAAGTAACTGCAACAAGAAAATTCCTTCGGGAAGAAGTTTTGGGAAGGAGCACGGCTCCATCTGACCTTGCTGGTACTCAACAAGATGTAGGTCAAATATTTTAATTGCCAAGTCACTAATCCCCCACGCTCAGCTCTCCAATATTTGCACATTGCTGCGGACTTGCTGCCTTTGGAAGCCTCGGGGGGGAAAGAAATAGCAGCTGGATTGATGGGGAAGCAATTCCTGCTGAAACACAGAGCTTGGGATGAATGGCTGTGACTGCAGGGAGAAGGGAGAGGAGCAGGGGGGAGTTGCTGCTCCACCGGCTGCATTTCCAGTTGGATTCAGAGCTCTTCCCAAGACAGCATCCTTCAGCATCAGAGCCTAGCTGTCCCACCTGCACAGGCAGCACGTGAATACACCCTCCAAACCTCCCCCCTCCTGTCAGTGTTCACAAACTCAGAGGAAGACAGGCGTTTCATTTTGATAAGAAATCAGAGGATGGAGCAGCCGCGGCAGAGCGAGCGCCTGCAATGCAGCCACCTCCAGACTGCAGCTCTGACACCTGAGACTGCCTGGGCAGGCACAGGACCAGCAACTGCCTCCCTGCTCCCCAAGGAATTTGAAGAGACCAAGTGTAATAGCCCATGATGGAATTTGATTCACACGTGAAAAAAAAAAACAAAAATACAACAGGAATGGCAGCAGGTTGTGCAGGGACATGAAGAGGACCCTGAATCACCAAGTTCAGACCCTCATCATCACCAATCATAATCAAATTCAGAAATCCATCATGGAAATCTTTAAATTATCTCCATTTTCTACCCCTTGCTGCTGCTGGCATCCTGCTCTGGAGTTGCCTCCTAAGGATGCTCCACTCCAGCTGTGCCCACCTCAGGGTGGGTTTCCCCACATTTTGGGACACACAAAGTCTCACCTTTAGCTGGTTTCCCAGTTAGACAAAACCAGTATTAGCTCAGTGACAGCATCTCCAGAGAGGAAGGGAAATGGGGACGGGGGAGTGGGACATGTGGCATGGGAAACCTCACATTTTCAGGTCAGAATTAAAAATTACATTATCATCTCTCAGGCACAGGGATGGTCTCACTCAAACCGGGCTTAGCAAGACACGGCCCTGGCCCAGAGCAGTGATGCTGCTGCAGCCCTGAGCACAAAGGGGAAATTCTGATGAAGACAGAGGTTGCATCATTAAAATGGAGCGAGTTGGATTCTGCCTGTATATCTACCCCTGCAAATCCCAGACAAAAGATTTTCCAGATTACGTATGCACATTCCTTTCCCTGCTGTCCCATTAAAGAACACACAGTGCCCCTTTCCCAGCCTACACCAGAGCATCACCCCAGGCAGGCAAGAGGTTCAAAGCTTTGGGGCCCAGGGCTATCCAGGGAAGGAGATTCCCCAGAGAAAGAAAACACTGTGGGGCTTTATTCCTCCATTTTTCAGAGAGGATGCGCCTTTTTTTTTTGAATGTGGCAGAGGGAAAGCTCAGGTTGTGACAGCAGCAGCCCATTGGATTTGATGCAAAAGGAGATGGGTGTTTTTCCTTGGCAGCTCCAGATACTTGAGACACGACACCGTCTGCTGGAGCATCACACGGACACGCTCCATATTCAGTCTCACTTTCACAAATAAGAAAACTTTGATTTTCACTATTTCTCTTCCTTTGATTCAGCCACACAGAAGAGCTGTCCCCAGTTTTGGGGCCAGGAGCATGGAACAAGCTGTGGCTGCTGGGGTGCAAGGCTCATCCCCTTCTTTGCTCCCCCACATGTGGCCACTGGAAGGGGAGTTGTTTGTGCAACTACTGCCCAAAGCACATCCCATGGGAAGCAGGGAACAGGTTACAGGGGATGCTGGCCTCTGGAGCAGGGCATGAAACTTCAGTGTGTCCCACAGGGACAATTATGAAGTGGGAGAGTCAGTTTTCCCTCAAAGCCATTAGTTACAAAACAGGGAAGAGGGCTTAAAGCTCTTATGTTTGAACATGTTAGCTCAGCCCTTTAGGGAACTCCTGATGTGCCAGAGCATCTAATCTCTGCAAATCACTTTTATTCAGCCTTGCTCTGGGTTTTCCTTTTTAATCAACTTAATCTTTATTCATGAGGTGTGTTACTGCATTACAGGAACGCCCAGATTCTGAGCATCAGGCTCAGGGAACGGAAATTGAGGAAACTTGGTGTTTGTTCCAGTCAGGGCTTAAGGTCTGGAGCAATTTATCTGGACTCGTGGCAGGCCCTAGAACTCCTCCGTGTCCCAGCAGGGAGGAGGAGGAGGAGGAGGGAAACAGCTCAAGTTCTGGGAGGACAAGCACTACACCCGGGGGCTGGCACGCGGTGAGCAGCACGTCTCATTGCTATATTTAATCAGAGAGGTCCCCACTCACCCAGCCTCAGTGATAGAGCCTTTTTCTTATTTAAAAAAAATATATAAAATTTATAATAAAAGATTCTGTGAAACAAAAATAATAAATTATTGGGATCAAAGAACCGAGCGAGCGGCGAGTGACAGCGACATTGAAGCGAAGAATAAAGAAAATGTTAATGGGATTTCAAGGGGAGAAGGAGGGCAGGAGGGAGGATTTGCCCCCAGAGAGAACAGGGAGCTGTGGTGCCAGGACCCCATGACCTGTCCCACATGGATCAGATATTTATCCTGACCCATCCCTCCTCAGGCAGAGTCTAAAGGCATTTCTAAATGGGGATGTGCAGCAGGACAGAGCAGAGTTTGACAGCACAAGCTCCTGGGAGCAGGCTGGGACACAGCAGTGCTGGCATTTCTGTTTTGGGAAGGCAGGAGCAATTTCAGTGTCTGCCCTGCAAGCAGAGGGACATCATTTGAGGGGGGTGTCTGAGCAGGACCCCATCCCCACAAATCAGCCTCAGAGCAGCTCTCAGCAGCCTGGAGTGCCCTCAGCCTCATCCTCTGAGGATCAGCTCCCCCCCACCACGATCCAAAGGAACTAATGGGATTGTAATTCTTCTAATGAGCTGTAATTAATTAATTACCCTGTTAGCACAAGGGCTTTACATTTTTTGGCAGGCACGGAGCAGTTTTGTAGCTAGAGGGAGGCTCTTCCCCAGCACCATCAGGATCTGATCGCGGCTGCAGACAAGCTCATTCCCCTCCACTTCAATCTGACACGGTTCCCTTTGGGAAAGAACCTTGGAAGCAGCCACACAGCTCACAGTTCTCTCACAAATTACAGACAACCAAGGCACAGACATTCATTCAGAGGGATCACAAACATCTCCTCTGTCAGTCCCTCAAGAACATCCATCCCCTCTGGCAAACTTAACCAGACAAACACACCATGGGCAAAGAGCAAGAGATACCGAGACCCTCCGTGGTCCCTGCAGAGCAGGAATATAAAGTGGGAAATTCCAAAAAGCACTAAGAATGAAGCCAGAGCAGTGTCTGATCTGTGCTGCTCAGCACAGCAGCCCTGGGATGCTCAGATCCACGCTGCATCCTGCATGCCTGGGAGGCAGGATTGCAACCCTGCACAGCAGCCACCTCTTCCAGCTTGGCTTCTCCATTACCTCCACACTTAATAATTAAAGCAGCAGTGTAAAGGCATTAAAGTTTCAGGGACTGACACGTTCAGAGCAAGACAAAGGGCTCAGGGATAAGGCAAGTGCTGCTGCTGATTGCCCCTGAACAGCTCAGGCCGTGAGGAGCAGGTCCCTGCCCTTCTTTCCCCATGGACACGTTCTTTTCTCTTCAAAAATCCTTTCTTCCCAGATCTGCTTTCCAAGAGCATCCACTCCAGGCTGTAGGGGAGATTTGCTCATCATCAGGTGTCTCTAAAAAAATCCTAATAGAGGGGGGCTCTTCCCAGGGAGCGTGGCTTTTTATAGCACACGCGGCTTTGCGTGGAGCCAGCTCCGAGCAAGGGTTATGAGGTACCTTTGGCTGGCTGTGGAGGCGGAACAGGAGGGCTTTCTGCAGGAGCAGATGGAGCTGCCATGCCTGGGAGCCAGCCCAGCCCTGCTGCGGTGACAGACTGTCCCACGCCACCTCCCCCGAGGATGCTGCACCAAGACCCCCTTGCGGGAATTGGGGGAGGCACCGAGGGGCTGGGCACAGCTCATCCCACCACACCCCACAGCAGGCAACCCCGACCCATCCCACTTGTTTCATCCTATTTATAACCAGCAGGCTGGGGAGGAGGATGCTTCTCCTCTCGTCAGGTTGAGCTGGGCAAGAGTACACCATCTTTCCTCTAATAAACCAATTAAACTAATTGCATCCCCTGAGTGGCTGATGCTGGTTCTCTGATCATACAGCCAGAGGTTCTGGGTCCCTCTGAATTTTGGGAGATATGAGCTCCTTGAGTGTAGGATGGAATCCCCCAGACAAAACTCTTTATACACAATATTTACTCCTAAAAAACTACTGAACCCATAAGGTCGGGAGCAGAGCTCATCCCTCCATGGAGCAGCAGAGATCTGGGGTTGGTGGAGCCCTGATCATGGGGTAGCAGGGGCTGAGAATACAGGCAGGAGTGCTCAGACAGCCCCTTCCCCTCCTGCATGTCCTGCAGAAATGAAAAGCAGTTTGCACTGGGATGAGCAGGGCCCAGGCTGTCACCGGGGCTGGGTGTCCAGGTCATCAATCCTGCCCAGACACAACTCAGCATTACCTTGATTAAGAGATGGGTGAATGCAGAGCTTGGTCCCAGCTCTCCCAGGAGAGCCAGGCAGGATGTCCCCATCATCAGCTCCCCAAATCACAGGTGACAGAGGAGCCTGGTGGGTCCCCAGTCACCCACTGTCCATCCCTCCCAGGGATCGTCCCTGCTTGCCAGGCAGCCAGAGGTTGTTTCACTCATTAATCTGCTCCTCTGAGGAAGCTCCTGCCGTTTCAAAGCTTCTCATGGTTTGTCACCTGCCTTTTCAGGTGCTGCAGACACAGAAGACCCTGTTCTTTGTGCGATGCCACCAGCCAGGTGCAGCAGCACCCCTGGGTACAGCTCTGGACTGGATCTAATGATGCCACAGGTCACCCTCTTCTTCTGCCTCCAGGTTGTTGTCCCAGTTTCCAGCCTTGTTTCACCACTTTTGTAGTTCAAAGAGATGTTTGGAGAAGTTTCTTTCATGGCACTATTTTCATAGAATCCCAGAATGGTTTGGGTTGGGAGGCACCTTAAAGCTCATCTCATTTCAACCCCTTCCACTATTCCAGGTTGCTCTAAGCCCCATCCAACCTGGCCTTGGATTCTTCCAGGAGTATAAATGTGAGGCACAGGAATGTCCTGCTGCAAGGCCACCTTTTTCCCAGACTGGCCCCATTTGTGCTGGTCCCTCTCCTTCCCATCTCAGGAAGATGAAGCTAAACCCCCACAGGGACCCTTCCCAGATCCCATCTCCCACTTGTGCTGTTCTTGCACCTGCTTGAGTTTGCTGAACACTGAGTATTTTATTTATTACCTCGCTGGAAAGTTACTGGGGGAGATTTCCCAGAACAGGAAATAATCAGAGCTGTGAGCTGCTCCTGGGGGGTGCACCAAGCATGGGGATGGCTCCAAGCATCTCTTTAGGTGTGCTTTAAATGTGCTTTTTTATATCATCATTATCCCTTTTGGTTTGGGTCTTTGACCAAACCATCACTTGTGCTGCTTCAGTGGCATTGCCAAGATCTTCCCAGCCAGAGGGAGGGTAGGGGCTGCTTGTCCACCTCTGCTTTTTTGGGAACGTGGTGCTCATCCCCCAAGCACAGCACGAGGTGCCAGGACCCTCTGGCAGGCTGAGGACATCCAGCAGCAGGGATGATTGCAGGGAGGAGCAGCAAGGCTCGTGTCCCTGAGCGTGGTGGCCCCCCAGGCTGCCCAGGCTTGCCCCAGTTCCCTCTTGCAGGTGTCAGGATGATAAAAATCGAGCCCAGCTCGCCGGAGCAGGCACAGCTCCCAGAATTGATGGCACCGCCAGCACTTCCCTGCCGGGCCATGAATAAAACATCGCTGCTGAGCACCCAAACTTTGAAAAATCTCTCCTTTTTTTTTCCTGTTAATTATATTTGTCAGGACACTGGGTTTTTATTATTGTCTGCTCCTGCTTAATCCGAGTTTGGGGCTGCTTCTTTCAGACTGGAACTCTGTTTCCTAAAGGGATGGCAGAACTGCCAGGGAGATTTCCCACCTCCCCAAATTCTCTTCCCTCCCTTTGGAAAAGGATTCACCTCTGCCTCTTCAAACCTGCTGGATCTCCAGATCTGCTACAGCCATTGGATTTTTTGGCATTTCTGGGTCTTTCAGCAGCCAAGAGCCCCTCCTGGAAACCAGCCTCTCCAGACCCTTTCCATCTTGTGAATGTTTTTGCTGCATACCCAGGCTATGGATGTAGAGCTCACCATTTTCCTCGTGAAGATGGGACTGTAGATTGTCCCTAACCCCCTTAGTGCAGAGAAGGAGGGACAAGACAGAGGGAAATGTAAGCCAAGGGAGCCCAAGCACTTCAGATTAATTCCTGGCATGAGTTTCAGCACAGGTCCCCGTCTCTGTTTCCCCTTTTCTCTATAAAATCCTCAAAAGGCAGTGGAGGTTTCTCCCTACCTGTCTTTCAGGGCTGAGAACAGCTCAAGGAGAGAGAGGAGGCAGCTCAAGGATCTCAAACCAGACCCTGAATATTTTTCTCTCCCTGCCATGGATTAGACAGGTATTTCCTCCATCCCAACCAACAACACATCATATCCATCCACGCCGTGCCTGCAGATTTGCACTCCTGAGTGATTTTGGGAGGCTGAGCCCGTGTCTGTGGCGCAAGGCAATCCCACCCCACACTCCTGCAGGGAGAGCAGCTCCCATCACTGCCTGCTTGGGAATGGGAGCGATGTCGGACAGGAGAGATGTTGCCTGCACATATCCAAGTCTGAGCATCTCCCTCTGTGGAGAAAGGCGAAATTCCACCCCGGCTTTGCTGGCTCTGAGCCAGGAGCTGCATTAGCAGGGCTTTGTCAGGTCACAGCCAGACTCAAAGCCAGTTAGTGCTGTTGCAGAAGTATCTCAGCCACCCAAAGTGCTGCAAGAGAGGATGATGATGATGGGCAGAGGAGCTGAGCTCAGGGCTGTGCTGGGACACAGGTGGCAACAGCCAGAACTTCCATTTCCACAATTCCCAGTTGATTTTTAGCTGTGGCTCTGCAGGTCCTGTGGGTCTGGGTACCACAGCTCTGCCCACACCATCCCCAGACGAGGGGCGCTTCCAGCAGAGGCTGGGGCTCTGGGACACAGCAATTTCCTGCCTGAGCAACAAGCTCTTTGCTGCTTGCTGGATCCTCTGCGAGCCAATTTTCTCTCCGTGGGCTCCTTCCAGCTCAGCAGCCCAGCCCCAGCACAGGGCAGGGATGCAGCCAGCACATCCAACCTGTTTGGGGTGGATGCAGCACTGGCTCAGCCCCCTCAATCCTGCAAGGTCCCTTCTCCTTCCCTTGCATGTCCCCAGGGGCTGCTGGCCTCCTCTTCTTAAAGCTCCTGGAAATGTTCTGCTCTCAGCAAAGGCTGTGCTGAACCTCTTACAAAGGGGAGTGGAAGTGCTTTGAGTGGTCTCAGAGGGAAGAACTGGCACCTCTAGCACTGGGAAATAGGGTTGAATCCACTGCTATGTAGATTTTTTTAAGAGGGGTCCTGCAGACGAAAGGGATCTTCTCACAGCCTTGTTGCCACAGTGAAAGCTTCAAGCAAAAAAAGGAAATCGATTCTGTCAAGGTGGAGAGGAAGTGAGGAGAGAAAAATGACAGTAATCTCAAGGGGACCACTAAAAATCCCCTGTCACTCTTCAGAAAAGCAGAGATTAGCAGGAGGATTTGCAGCCACGCTGGAGGCTGGAGCCCAGATCTGCTGCTGAGGTTTTGCATGGGCTTGGGTGAACACCTTCATCTCATCCCATCCTGTTTCCCTGCCTGAGAAGCAGGGACAGTTTTGATTGCCCAGGAAAAAAAAATCCTCATTTAGTGGTGGTTGTGAGGCCCTTTGAGCTCTCTCAGAGCAGGGAGAAGCAGAGTGGGGCACAAAGGGGTGGTGGGGAACCATGGATGTGATCTGTGATTCTTCCCTCAGATCCTTTCACCAGCCTCAGTTAATTGCTCATTCGATGTCTGTGGGATCTGCAGGAGCTCCCCCAGCTCCCTGAGACATCAATCCCCACCAAAACCAGCCTCATGCCACACACCAAAGCCAACAGATCCCCTCTTGAGCCTGGGATTTTTATAAAGGCAGTGAGATCAGGACCTCTAAATAAAGGCAACACACACATGGGGCACTTGAGATAAATCTTTGTGAAACTGTAGGATGGCCAAGGCCTCACTTCCAGTGGTGTCAGGGCGAATCCTTCCCTGCCTGAGGGTCCCAGGGCACCTCCCTCCATCTCCACTGAGATGGAAATCAGCTTTTCCCATCCTGGAGCCATGGCAAGGACTGGGCTTTGCTGGGCACTGGCACCAGGAGGCATCAAGCTTTCCCAAGCCCTCCTAACACAAATAAAAAAAGAGGGATTTGAACCAGCCAACAAAGGTGGACCCAAAGCAATCCCAGAGGGAGTATATTTTTATAAGCCAGGGCTGTAAGAGAAAGGGCAGGAAACCTGACCCGTCACAAATCAGTCTGCTGTCACTTGCTGTAATCTAGAAATGCTCTATTAAAAACAAGAGCAGGGAAACAGAACTGAGGCCAGGGAAGGAGGGCAGCTCGGGCTGGGATCTGGCTGCCAGGCAGGTGGAAGTCTCTGAGGCTGGGAATTGCCTCTCTGCTCTCTGTGGTTTATAAATAAATGGAGCTGCCCGGCTCCGTGGCATCTGTCACCTGCAGCCAGCAGATGTGGGTGGGGGAGATGTCTCCCTCCCTAATGGCTGGGCTCAGTCACAAAAGGGCTCAGGACACAGCTCCATGGGCACAGTTTGTCCCCAAAAATGCACTCCCAGGCAGGGCAGGGGCAGGCAGGGCCCGGAGCTCTCAATGGATGTGAGTGGTGCTGATGGGGTTGGGAAGTTGCCTCCTCTTCCCTCAGCTGTGGCCACGGTGCAGCAAAAAAACATCAGCAGTGATTCACCTGAAAAATGAGGTTCTGGGGCAACAGGAGCACTTTGCCAATTCAGCACAAACTGAGGCAATAATTACCAGGGGAGCAAAACTAATCCAAGGGTATTGAAGCAGTTGAGGGCTTCCAAAAGGCTTTTTCCTTAGGAGATGCAGATTCCCATTTACTTTGAGATTTTCTGGGTGAGATATTTGACAGCGTTTTAACATTTTCCATGTCCAAACCCAGCTGTTATCACAGAGAGCAGCTCAAGAGGAGGCAAGAAGCACCTGAGAGAGGAGTGGGAGTCTCCTCCCTCCCTCCTTCCCTGACTCCATCAAGGTTTCACAAGCACAAAACCTATTTTCTCATGTCTCTCCCTCCACAAAACCAAATGTCCTGGACCACCTTCAGCTCCAAGCACTGGTCAAATGATCTGGTGATGCCAGGAATCTCCTGGACACGGGAAAAGCCTGGAGCAGGGTGTGGTGAGGTGCCCCCAGCCCAGCCCCCTGCTGCACCCTCCTCTGAGGCTGGTGCACACCAGCTTGCTCAAACAAAGCCCATCTGTGCAGATTAATTACCAGATGATGTTTGCTCAGTTGCAGAAGCTGATTGGGTGATGAAAGTTTAAACAGGATGGAGAAGGGAGCACGGTGTCCTAGAGATGAAACAGCCTCTGGGTCCCACCCAGTCAGATCCCCATGGCAGCACCCCTTGAACCCTGCGAGCACCTCAGTGACACAGACACTGAGGGTGGCATCCCCAGAGAGCCACCAGCCCCAGGACAACCTGCCCTGCAGGTTACAGGAGACACAAAATGTCCATACACTGAGAGAAAAATCCCTGCCAGAGTCCAAAAGTCCAGGGAGTCCTGCCAGAGACAGCCCAGGAAAGGATGGAGAAGCCTGGGGTGGGATGGGGAAGGACAGAGCAAGGAAATCCCCTTGCAGAAACAGGTCCTACAAAAACAGACACCTGCTCTGGTCCTGCTGCCCAGCTGGGAAGAAAAGCCCTGCTTGGGGCTGGAGCACATTGCTGCACCCTGAGCTAGACCAGGAAACCACCCTGAGTCCCTTCAAGCACTGAGATAACCCCCAGGCCACCACATCCACTCTTCCCTTCACTGCTGGGGGCTGCTGAGGAGCCCAGGCCTGGAGAAAAACACTCCTAACCCTTCCAGGTCCCATGGGACATGGCTGGTTCATCCCCTGAGCCTCTAGAACACTTCCAGCAGATGTGCACTGCTGTAGAACACTGCTTTGAACCTCCAAATGATCTTTCCTGGAAATCAAGGAGCCTTCTGGACCTCAGTGGGAGGTGAAACAAGGCTGGAGCGGCTGCATGTGCTCACCCATCCCATCCCATCCCAACTCATCCCTCCAGACTCACGCTCAGCTCCTGAGATGGCTCCTGCAGCTCTCCTCTTCCTCCTACCTCCCCAGACTGGTGGAGGAAGATCTCACCTCTTTGGAGCCAGCCCTCAGCACCTTTTTCTACTGCTGGAGCCCAGAGGACATCACCACATCTCCATTCCTGCCGTGGGCGAGGCTGAGGAACCAGGGAACATCAGCAGATCAGAGAAGACATTCCCTCATGGATGGATCCAGAGCAGGGAAAGGACAGGGCAAGGAGGAGAACCTCCCTTCAAGCCAGCAACGCTTGCTCAACCACTGGTTAGTGGCTCCACAGGAAGCACCTGGCCATGCTCACCTGAACAGACATGTTCCAGTGAGGCAAGGCAGATCCACCCCTTGGCACATGCAACCTCTCCCTGGCCACTGGTGAGGAGCAAACTCTCTGTGCAGGATGGGGATTGCTGTGGCCATTCCTAAAGGTGAAAGAGTTTTCTCATCCAGGACTAATCCAGCCTGTGTAGCTCAGGTGTCTGATGTTCTAATACACCTTTGTGCTCCCAGTTTTTATTTTAGACTGAGGCTGTGAGGTCATACATGAGGCTTTTGGGGAAATAATTCTCCCTGCCCATTCCTGAGCTGCTCCAGGACCAGGATCTGCAGGTTCACAGAGTGCTCCAAGTGCAAGCTGGTTGAAACCAACAGCAAGGCTGAAATGTGGGGTGAAGATGAAACATGTGAAGGTGTGTCCAAGGCCAGGTTGGACAGGGCTTGGAGCAACCTGGGACAGTGGAAGGTGTCCCTGCCCATGGCTAGGGGTGAGAATGGGATGATCTTTGGGATCCCTTCCAACCCAAACCATTCTGTGGTTAATTCTGTTGCTCTAAAGTTTGCTTGACCTTTAGGGTGTGGACAAATGCTGGGGGTGTCGGGAGGCAAAGGTAAGTGCTGGGAAGGATCCCTGGCTTCACCACAAGCCCATCTGGACACCTCAGCACTAGAGAACCTCCCAAGAGAGCTGAAGGCGTCACAAAGGACTGGGGACAGCAGAAATCTGGAGCAGGAGGCTGGGAAAACATTGTACCCAAACAGGTCTTGCCTACTTTGCGGAGAACAACCCAAACTTGCCTGTCACAGTCATGGCAGAGCTGCTGGATGACAAAGAGTGGCCACCCAGGCTTGTCTCAGCATGGGGCTTCTCTGTGGCCACCATCTTCTGCCAGCTCTCATGGCCAGGTACTGGATGTGGCTGCCCTGCTCCAGGACACGACACACACAGCTCTGTCTGGGAGCACAGGCCATGGTAGAAGGCTCCATTCTCTGGCAGGAGAAGGTTACTCAGAGTAAAAGCATGTGCTCGTGTGTCATGTAAACAAACCCTGCGTCCTCCTCCCACCACAGTCCCCGCAGAGCCGGGCGGGATCTCCCCACAGCCACGCCACCTTTCCCATCACACCCTCCCAGGTGGCTCCACCACGTCCCTCAGCTGCAAACATCATCCCAGGAGAGGAGCCCTGCATGGACGTGCCAGGAGCCATCCCATCCCCATCTCTCAACTTGCACCAGCCTTACCTTGTGACACGGCACACGCCATCCCTGTCCCTGCTGTGCCCTGATGGTGACAGATGCTCAGAGCAGAGCAGCAAGCTCCGCTGTCATCAGGGACACAATGTCCCTGCCCATGATGAGGGAGCTGGCGTTAGATGATCTTTAAGGTTCTTCCAACCCAAACCATTCTATGATTCTGTAACTCAGAGCAATTTTCCAAGGCTGGTCTCACCCTCCCAGGTGTTGGGTGCTTTCCATACTCAGACCCCTCTTCAGATGCTGTTTCAAACAGTTTCTGGGTGGCTGAACAAGGCCCACATCATCTCTTCCCACACCTCCATGAGGCCACATGCCTTCTCTGGTGCAGAGCTGTGGCTGCTTCAGGCTCAGAAAGGCTGAGACATTAAGTGGGAAAACACTGATTTTTCAAGGGTGAAGCAAAGCCCGGCTTGGGAGATCTGCAGCTCAAACTGAGCAATTCTTTCCATCACACGTGAGGGAAGGGGAGGAGGAGAACCAGGTGAAGCTCAGGATGAAGCATCATCTGATGCATGGCTTGTCACCAGTTTTCACAGCCCTGAAATGGAGATCTCCCGTTTGTAAACACACAGGGTGTCTGGTGAAATCAAAGGGCTGTGGGCTCAGGGTGAAACACTCCCATAGCCATGAGTCAATCCGTAGCGTTGCTGTGGACAGGAAGCTGGTGAGTCAGGGATCACAGCCAGGCTGGAGGTGACCACCCAGAGCATCCCTGTTATTTATAACCACAACACTGATACGGGCAGAGAGACCCCAGAGCTGCCCCAGGCAGGGACAACACGGGATATCCCCAGCATGTCACCTCCTGCCCTCATCTCCTGTGTCCCCAGCCCGGGTTCCCCACCCAGCTGGGCTCCTGGTGTGCTGGATGTGCCCCCTTCACCCAGCTAACACTCTCCATCCAGCAGCCAGTCTGTGTAAAGCCATCATTGCCAGCTGCCTAAATGCGGAACTTCCCGAGCCTCTCCCTCCACGGGTACCACTCTTGGAAACAAACATATGGAAGAACAAACAGGGAGTTTGCAGAGGGATTTCTTACATAATTGATCTGCAAATCAAGTGGCACTAAGGAGATGCAGGAGCTCTTGGATGGAGCCTTTCTTCCATCACGAAGGTTTGGCTTTGCTGGTTTTGCCAGCCAGATCCCACCTGGATGGCTCAGGGCTTTCCTCCTGTCTCCACAGCCAGCCTTCATCCTCAGACTCATCCTCCATCCCCCTCTGCACCCTCATTTGAGACATTTGGGCTGTGCCTCACCACCAGGGACAGAGCAGCTGTGAGCACAGCATGCAGAGCTGGGGGCCAGCAGCAGAGCTTGCCAAGAGATCCGAGGAAGGGCTGGTGCTGAGGAGCTGCCCTTTGCTTTGTGCCTCCCTTCTGACTGCGTGGTGCACTCAGCCAAACACCATTAAAGGTTTATCCACACGCTGATCCACTTCTTTGCCTTCAAAGCTGGAGAGAGATGGGTCTCTGCGGGGAGGGGTGGTGGATGTTGCATCTTCCAGAAGGACAGAGGATGCACAGGCACTCCCAGCTCGCTGGGCTGAGATTGGCCAGGACGTTCTGCAAAGAAGTGGTGATGCCTTCAAAGTGGAGAATGGGTTGATAAAGAGGGGAGTGGGGAGAGACATTTTAGCTCCTACTGGGTAATTATCACCCGTGGAAAGCTGAGGAGTTAGCTGGTGGGAGGGAAATTACAACCTATCATAAAACCAATCTCTCCCAGATCCAGTCTCTTCAGCGCTCAGGAGTGTTTGGTCTGGTTCCAAGGCTCAGCTTCTGGAGGAGTTTGGAGAGGTCCCTCGACAGAGCTCCAACCCTCTGCAAAGCAGACACCACATCCCTTTTGTTCGGAGAGCGCAAAAACGGGGGCGCGTCAGGTGAGGGGCTGGAGGAAAACAAACGGCTTCATTCAGGAGAACCCATCCCAGTGAGATGAGGAGGGACTTAATTACAGTAAGTCCCTTTACAGCAAAACTGCCAGGTGCTAAAAGACTTTTTAATTTAGCAGGGAAAGGCAGATCAACGCCAAGCATCTGGAAGCCGAAGATGGAGAAAATCCAATTAAAAATCAGGCAATGCTGCGAGTAGAACAAGCTATGAAGTGATGGATTATTCATTCCACGAGGTCTTCAGTTCAAGAGAGGGGTGGAATAATCGATCCTTCCAGCACTGCTTCAGCTCATGACGAACACTCCATCCCAACTTTTGGGAGCATGAATATTCCACAGCAAGAGCCAGGCCCCAACTTTGGCAAACTGCAAAGTTCCCATGGATGATGGAGGACAATCCACCAGCCCTACTAGGTAAGTTGTTTCATGCTTGGAGGCATTAATAACCCAGAACTAGCAGCCAACTCCATGGAAACCAACTGGTAGTCAGTGACAAGTTCTCCTGTTGCTATAGGAACAGGGTCCAAACAAATAAAAATTACCTATAATTTCCCCTCCCCAAAGTTCTCCCACATTACATTTCCATAGCAACTAATTAGCTCATTATTGATCTGAACTACACTATGGAGGTGTGAACCAAGCCAGTGGACATAGGAAGTGCCCAGCTGCCGTGCCCAGCTCCATCCTGTCTCATGGTGAGCTGAGAAAAGATTTTGAGGGCTTTGTGCTGGGTTTGAGAGGAAAGGCTTGAACACGAGGAGCTGGGGATCTCAGCCTGGATTCCTTCATGCCTTCCCCAGGATACCTCTGACACAAATAGCACTTGCTCCCTTCTATTTCTAGCTGTCACCTTACACCTCCATTTCTTTTCCTTGTTGTTCCTTTCCAGACTCCCCAGTCTCCTCCAGGCCCAGCGTTGCTCTGTTGGACACCTGCTTGTTTTGGCAATGTTCTCTCATCCTTCTGGCCAGGATATTTGAGTCTCTTGGCTTGTTGCTATCTCTCTTGGACCAAGTCAGCACACTGCAGGGTCCTTGCAGGAGTCTCTCTTTCCTCATGCACGCTCACAGCTACAGCCCTCCATCCTCCTCTGGCAGCTCACTGTCATAAATCTCTTCTGTCTCCACTCCTGGAAGTGCTCAAAGATAGATTGGATGCAGTTTGGAGCAATGTGGTCAAGTGGAAGTTGTGCTGGGGTTGGAACTGTATGATTTTGAAGGTCCCTTCCAACCCAATCCATTTTGGGATTCTCTGACCCAAGGAGATTGGGTGCATTCAACCACAGGGCTGTACCAGGCAAACAGAAATGAGATAAATTAGCCACAGCCACCCGCTCTATTGGGAAAAAACTGCTGTGGCACCTAAACCAAGGGAAACAGAGCTGTGAAAGGTCAAGAAGAGCTCAGGCAAGTCCACCAAACCTCTGTCCTGAGAGCCTGCAAACTCAGTGCAAACTTGTGGCCTCGTGCAGTGGCAGAACCACATCACAGCCCTGCAGGGACTGGGGTTGTGTTTGGACCCTCCTCTTCTCTCCCCTGTGTGCCCTGGGGTCAGCAGCTCTGGCACTGGGGTGGGGACACGTGTCCCTCCAGCATCTCAGGGGAGAGCCGAGCTCAGGGTGGAGGATATTGTTTTCATCCCAATCTGGAGGGAATTTCCTGGTGTCTCAGCATTTCCAAGGCCCTGCCAAGGACCAAGGGATGGAGCAGAGGCTGCTGCTTGCTCTTCCCCTCCTGTTCCATCACCCCCACAATCATACACACAAACACCTCATGAAGCACTTTCTTGCTGACAGAAAGGCAGCACAGCTCTACAAGGAATATTCCCCCAGCCCAGGGGCTGCACTTCCAGCTGAATTAATGTAAATCACACATGAATCCCCGTAATTAATTGCTGCCATCCGCCACGTTGCAGCAGTGGCAGATGTGCAGAGACCCCTGAGAGCCACATCCCCGCACAGACTCCAGGCAGGTCAGGATGAGGCCAGGCTGGCGACCAGGAGTGCTGGGGGATGCTGGATTTGCTCCAACCTGCAGGAAGGTGAAGAGCTTTACCAAGGAAATTGCCTTTTTATAACCAAAACCTGCAGGGTTCAGCCCCCAGTGAGACATTCAGTTAATTCACTGTCCCCAAAACCTGACCCCAGAGCCTGGCTGTTGTGTCCCTGGTGTCTCAAAAGGACCAAGTGGCATCACACAAGCCCCTGTCTCTCCTCCCTCCTCCACCAGCCCCGTTTCCACGTCGCCCATGGGAATCTGATTATCAGCAAGATCTCTGCCACCGTCAGATGTGATCAAAACCACGATTCAATTAAATCTGACTGGATTGAAAGCGGAGGGTTTCAAGGAGACAGGCACTACACCCAGGGCAGGAAGCCATGCCCCAGGAAAGCAAGCTGGGATCTGTAGGATCTGTAGGATGGTCATCCCAGGTGAAGGAAAAGCCAGGATGCAGCTCTGACCCTGGGATGAACTCCATCCTTTAGGGGCAGGAGCCTTTGCCAAGTCACTCATCCTCCTTCTGAAGGATCCTGGATAGAGTAAGGTGAGCCCAACCTCTTTTTAATTCTTTCTCATCTTCTGAAATCAAATAAAATTCCAAATGAGAAACTTTGTCATCTGAGCAACAGAAGAGGGTTAAAAAAAAAAAAAAAACCCAACCAAACATGCCTGGAGATGAAAGGGAATTGTAGATGGATATTTCATCTCCTGCTCTTGTAAGGAACATGAACATAAAAAAAAGGAGAAACAAACAAAAAATCCCAGACACGGTTAATGAGCTTTGCATTTAAATGTGCCACCAATGTCACTGCTCAGACAGCTCCTCCAAGGTCCCACATTCCTGCTCACCCCAGACAATGGGTGTGGGACAGCCTTGGAGCAAACATTGGGTGAGATTAAATTCCACCGGTGTTTAGTAAATAAAAGATGCATTTTGAGAAATCAGGAAAAAAGTTTGTTAAATATTTTAGTACATCTGGTCTCCCCACCCGTACGCGGCCCTACAAAATGTTTTGCATATTTATTTTAGCATGCACTAGATTTATTTAAAAATAGCATCACCAGCACTGGAAACAGCCCACTTGCTTTTCATCTAGATCTTTGCATTGAATCAATGAATCCAAAATTAAACAAGGTTGGGTGAACTAAATCTATACAAGGACCTATTTGCTGATCAATACAGGAATGGATGCCTGGGATCTCGTTGTTGTGTGAAATATGAGGACTTACGAGAGATAAATAGCTTCTTTTATTATATTTTAAAAAAAAATTCAGATTTAATCTCCCCACATAAAGAAATTATTTATCGGAGAGATGCTTGGTCCTAAATAATTCATGCTGGTTGTATAGTACCCAGAAGACAGAAGACTCCTGTCTCCCATTCCTAATGAGAGGGAAAAACACCTCCAACGCTTCTCTTGGATTCACTTTCATCGCTGTAGGGAGATTAAACTCTACTTGGCTTCCAGAGGGTGCAGAGCCCCCCAAACCACAGAAAAACCACAACGTGCTGTGTACAGGAGAAGAGCTTCAGACATGTCTGGAGGCCAAATTTTAGTTACTAGTAAAAGGCACCTGGCTCTGGTGTTGAGGTTGATTTTGGTGACCAAGGAACCAGAACAAAGAAGCCATCTCAATATAAATAATACAATTATTTTACGTATTTATAAATAAATAAATATATATATGTATGTATGTATATATATGCAATAACATAAATTCAGTCTCTCCAAAACAGGGTAGGGGTGAAGCCACCCTGGGGGCACCAAGCACTGAGCCCCCCAGCAAAGCAGAGCTGGAAGAAGAACAAATTCAACCAGACCACCCCAGCTGAAGCACAATCTGTAAGGACCAATGGCCAAAAACAGGAAGAGAATTGGGGCTGAAATGCGTGGATTTGGTAAAAAAAAAATATTGGCCTTTTAGCCCATCTTGGGCACAAAATTTAGGGCTGGCTTTGGGAAGTTCCTTGCATGGCTGTTTGCTCAGCCAAGTCCTTTACTCTTAAGCCTGATGCAGGAATTGATCCACCGAGGGCTGTACCTGCTCTGCTCTGAACAAATCTGCATATCAGCCTCTTCCATGAATGAAAAATGCATGCACCGCTAAATCTGAGGTGAAATAATACATCTGTTGTCAGCAGCCTTTTCCTTTTTTTTTTCCCCTCTTTTCTCTTCCACAAGTTTCATTAAGAAGAGACACATCAGCTGTGATAAAGTTGGCACCACCAGCTCACTAATTGTTCCCGACGCTTCCCTGTTGCTTTGAGGATGGATCGCTGCAGAAACGTCCGCCCCGAGCAGCCAGGGAGGGGTAAAGTCACCTCCCTGGGCTGATTCTGGGAGAAAACATCAGGAGGACATGGCAGGGAATGTCCCCAAGCTGTGACAAGAATGGGGACATGGAGGTGGCAGGGGGTCCCACGAGCCCTGTGATGGATTTGGGTCCTGCAGGGCATCCTCTGCAGGAGAGGAGGAACAAGAAATAGTGCTGATCCCAGGGGCAGAATTCAAGGAACAGCCCCAGCTTCACCTTCATCCATCTGCATCATCCATCCCTTCTCCAGAGCAGGAGCTGGGCAAACCCAAAATCAGTTTGGGCTCGTTGCACTCAGGCCATTTGCATCCCCACTGGAAGGATGCAGAGGGACCCCATGCTCCATCCCAGCTCCAAGGATTTCAGGGCAGCCAGCTCCCCTCAGCATCACCTCGGGGTGCCAGATGTGACAGTGACAATGGCAGCCCCTGCACTGTCCCCGTCCTGTCCCACAATCAGGTTGGCAGCTCCCAACACGCCCAACGCGCTGCAAAGAGGCAACAGCTGCTTCCTGCTGGCCCAGATCGAGGATTTTAATTAAGGAGAAGATTTGGGGGAATAAAGGGGAAGATCTCTCTCCAAGCTGTAATTAAAGCAGCTCAGGGTGGGGCAGGATGATGAGGAAGGACACGTCCTGCTGCTGCTGGGGCTCAGGGAGGGCAGTGAAAGGTGACCCCCATGTGGGGCTGGCATTGCCCCCTCCCCGAGGGGAAGGATCCCCCAAATGCAGGTCACAGAGGCTGCTCTGCACCCCCACAAACAACCTCAGCACCTGGCTGAGGTTGCCCACAGGGCAATCAGGTGCTCCAGCCTTCAGCAAACCCAAATTCCTGTGGATTCCATGCTGAGTTAGGGCAAAGTGAGGGAGAGGCCGGAGGGTTCTCCAGCTGAAGGTCCTGACCCCAGCTCCCCCCATCTGAGCCAAAAGGGGCCAGGTCAGAGCCCAGGAAACCTTTGGGAAGTGGGGTGCAGTCACTGAAATCCCCAGACCACTTCTGGGCTGTTTGAAGAGGTTCCTGAAAAAATTTAAGAAAAAAAACCACAAAAAAACCAGCACCCCAACGAAAAGCACAGACAAGCTGGAGACACCAGTGCCTGAGAAGTGCCAGTGCCATCCCTACACCCCACACCAGCACAGCCCTGGCAGCCACCAGCACCTCTGCACCTTCCCCCAGGCTCCCAAAATTCCACCCAACAACGCTTTGTGGGGTCAGTGCAGAGCCAGCCCGAGTCGATTCACGGCAGCTGCTGCGTATTTACAGAGCCATTCTGAGCACACAGCATCCCTAGGGCAGCAGCACAGGAGC
Organism: Sialia sialis; assembly: GCA_009812075.1. Classification (NCBI taxonomy): domain Eukaryota; kingdom Metazoa; phylum Chordata; class Aves; order Passeriformes; family Turdidae; genus Sialia; species Sialia sialis. Next base: position 2,889,934 of record VRYO01002014.1, on the reverse strand, counting down.
CAAACACCTCCTGCCACAGGCAGGGCAGCATTCCCAACCCACAGGCACATCCTGGGGGACCCTCGGGATGGTTCATCAGCTCCTCAGTGCCAGCACAGAGCTGGTGATGTTCTGCAGAGCCCGTGCAGAGGGTCAGGATGACCTGGGAAACTCTAATTAATTGTCTGAGTGGAGCAATGGTGCTCAGAGCAGCCACACGCTCTTTGTGGCGTTTGGGGCATCTTCAGACCCAAGCCAGAGCTTTTGTCTGAAACACTGAGGTTTATTTATGAAATCCCAGCTTCAGAGGAAAGGAGTGCATCGCTCCAGGAGAGACAGGCGGCTCTGAGCGGGGAATGACACTGAGGAAAACACAGCTGATATCAAGGTAGCAGCTTTGCCTCATCAAGGTTTCTGTCTGCTCCTCCACCCCGAGATGTAAATCAAGTGCAAAAGCCACCGTGGCTCCTCTCAGCCCCCTGCCCACGTTCCTGCAGCACCGGTGTCTGGAAATAAACAGCGTGTTCCAGCTCCGCTTGGTATTTCCAGAAAGGTTAGCGCAGCATGCGAGGGGCCAGAGCCGCCGCTCCGGGGCTGGAAAGGCTCCCGGCAACCCCACCAGGGGACCGGGGCTCCCTGCGGGCCAGGTGACCTCCCCGGTCACCCCCGGAGCGCTGGCATCAAGCTTTGATATTTCCAGGCTTTGCGCTTCCTTCTCCCACCCCCACGTTCCCCCAGCAGCATCCCTGCCTCTGAAAAATCAATAGGAGCTTCAAGCTGAGAGGGAAGGATGGAGGTTGAGATTGGTTGGGCAAGCCAGGAGTATTCCCCCTGGTCTGGGGCTCCAGCAGGAACCACCTCAGTTTTTTACAACATCCTGATGTTTCCAATATCTCGGAAAAATCAATAGGAGGCTCAAGCTGAGAGGGAGGGATGGAGGCTGAGATTCGCCTGGCAAGCCAGGAGTTTTCCCCCTGGTTTGGTGCTCCAGTAGAAATCACCCCAGTTTTTTCCAACATCCTGATCTTTCCAACATCTCAGAAAAATCAATAGGAGGTTCAAGCTGAGAGGGAAGGAAGATGAAGGCTGAGATTCACTGGGTAAGCCAGGAGTTTTCCCCCTGGTTTGGGGTTCCAGCAGAAATCAGTTTTCCAACACCTTGCTGATGAGGAGTTGCTGTTGGTCCTGTGCAATTCCCCAAGGGATGGAGCAGCAAAGTTGCTCTGCATGGACCAGTGGGACAACTCACTCCATAAATACACATACTCTGGTGTGAAAACCAGGCTGCTGGGACAAACAGAAAGTGCTTGGAGATGCTTTGTCCAAGCCAGCAGTAAAAACAAAGCAAAACATAAAAACTCATAGCCGGGGATGATCAATGATCAGTGGAAAAGGCAGAGCACCAAAGCACCTGGATACCAGTGGTTAAACCAGAGTTTGAGCTCCCCTCACCTCAAAATTAGACAGCTACACTTCTGTTTGGAGGGGAGAGCTGGGAGGCTTCCCCAGCAGCTCCTCATGGGCAGCAAAGACATCACCACCCAAGGCACCTCACCTAAACCCTTCCCTCCCAGCTGGGCTGCACTGGTCCCTCTGGGTGCAGCTGAAATGATTTTAGAGCCTCTGGCTGGGCCAGGAAAGGCTGATCCATATTCCTGAGGCCTCATTGCTATTCTGCAGCTTCAGCTCATTAGTGCTTAGGTGCTACAAGAGCTTTGGAAGTTTCTGGGTGAGGCAGCTATTAGGGGAGGATTGAACACGTCTCGTACAAGCCCCTGGCCTGGGTGAACTCACTAATTTACAGTTATCGAGCAACAAGGTGCCCAAAGGCCACTTGAACCAAAAAAAAAACCACTCCTGTCCTAGATACGGGCTCAGCCACCATCTGAAAATTAAAAGAAAAATTAAGCAAAATAAATAACCCTCAGCCCCAGAAAGCTGGCTGCATCATCACACCCCCTGCTAATCCATTAGCCAGCCCTCCTCCGCACACGGCTCTCAGGAACAGCGTGAGCTCCAGCTCGGGAGCTCCTGGAGAGAACCACCAGAGAATGGAAGCACAGAACCGTTTGGGTTGGAGGGGACCTTAAAGATCATCCAGTTCCAACCCCCTGCCATGGGCAGGGACACGTTCCATTATCCCAGATTGCTCCAAGCCCCATCCAGCCTTGGACACTTCCAGAGATGGGGCAGCCACAGCTTCTCTGGGAAACCTCTGCCAGGGCCTCCTCACCCTCACAGGGAAGAATTTCTTTTATCTATCAAACTTTTATTTCTCCCCTATCAGTCTGAACCCGTTACTCCTCGTCCTACCACTACAAAAGGCCAGTATGACCAGTACAAACTCCTGCAATGTACTGGGGGAGCACTTTGGAGTCTGCCCCTCTAGAGGGACTGCTTGTTAAGGCTTTATTAAATGGAGCCTTGGACCATGGCTCCAGCCTACTTAGGCTAAGGAGAAGGGAGCTATGGGAGAGCTGGAACAGGGGTAGAGAGACAGAGATGTGCTGTGTGACTGCAGCATGTCCACACCGTGCTGGATGCTGGTTGTTGACACGGGCTTGTTGTGCTTCAAAACCATGTAAAGTGATATCTGCTGCAAAAAGCCGGGTTTTTGGCCATGAAGATAAATTTCTCTCCTTTGCACCTTTCCTGGTCGCTCATTATTGCAGCACGCTCCCAACACGTGTTCCCAGCACAGAAAAAGCTGTGGTCTCTTCATCTGAGGAGCACTGAGCTGCTGCAGCCCTGATGGTCCCTGTGCCCCCTGCCTGTGCTGAGTTTTCCCTTCTCTGCAGCGGGAGCTGTGTCCTTCTCACCCAGGTTTGGGCACTGCCTGTTCACACCTCGTGACAGTCCCACGGGGGAGTCACCAGGCAGAAATAACCTCTTTTTGCCTCTGTTTGAGACAAATGGGGGGAAAAAAAAACACCTTTTCTCCTAATAAGGGAACTCAAAGTGATGAATTTTCCACTTCTCCTGAAGTTCTTTCCTCGGAGGCACTGATGCATTTTTAATGGTCTCGATGTAGCTATTAAGCTGGTAATTGGAACAGAGCAGACTACAGCTCGCAGCAGGTCAGGTCCCCTCCAAGCATGTCCCCACACCACAGAGGTGGGTGTTCCTGGGGTCTCTGCTCTCCCCAGCACCGCTGAGACCCCCAGCCCCATTTCCAGGCAAAGCATCATCACCAACATCCCAGGGCTTGAGGGACTCGGTGTTTGAGGCACCCAGGGTTCGAGGTGTTTGATCGTGCCTAGAGAGGGCTGACAGGGAAAACACTTGGGGAGAGAGCTGTTTCCTCACTCCCAAACCTGCAGCTCCATCCTCCATGGACGCGATTCCCGGATCTCCCTGCCCCAATCCCGGCCGCGCACCCTCGAGAGAGGGCTGGGAGCTTCCGACAGCGGGGTGACAACAGGATGGGATGGAAAGGGGGGAAATTCCGCCGGGTTCTGCCGCCGGGGGAGGCTCATCCTGCGGATCCAGGTTCATCATGCGGATCCAGGCTCATCCCGCCGGGTGCCGGTGGATGCTCATCCCCGTCGGGCTGGTTTATCCCGCGGATCCATGTTCAATCCGTCGGGTCCCGGTGGATGTTTATCCCCGTGGGGCTGGTTCATCCCGCGGATCCAGGCTCATCCCATGGATCCAGACTCAATCCGACGGGTCCCGGTGGATGCTCATCCTCGTCGGGCTGGGCTCATCCCCGCGGATCCAGGTTCATCCTGTCGGGTTGCGGTGGATGTTCAGCCCCACAGATCCAGGCTGATCCCGGTGGATGCTCATTTTCCCCGAGCCGGGCTCACCCCGCTGGGTCCCGCTGGGTCCCGCTGGGTCCCGC
>VRYO01002014.1:2868803-2885111 GCA_009812075.1 Sialia sialis | reverse complement strand
ACGAGCAGCATCACCCCACAATATAAGGAGAAAGCAGGATCCCCCTCCACGCCGCTGCCCCAAACAGGCCCCAGCTGATGCTCAAACAGCAACAAGAGACAAAAGCAGCAGGTTTTGAGGGTGAATTTTATTAGAATCAAGGATGGGGGGTTGAGGGGTACAGACCATTCCCAAAAATACAGAGGGAGAGGGGCTTCCCATGCGAGCCAAAATCCTCGCCCACCTTAAGCCAAGCTGGTTGTCCCCAGGGAACACTGCAGAGGGAACAAGGTGGGACAGGGAAGCAGGGAGGTGAAAAGGGACAGTGGGGATTTGGACAGGTAAGACCTGTGTTGAATGAAGCAGAGGAGATGGCAGAGGGAGGTGTGGTGTGTTTGCCTCCTCAGCAAACCCCCAGCTCATCCCCAGGAACCCAAGCTATCTCCCCTGTGTTTGAAAGGACAGATGTTCCCTTATCCCTAAACACAAAAATCAGGACTTCCTCCAGGAGGAGAAATGCAGAAAAAAATTTAAAGCATGCAAAAAAAAAATTTTCTTAAAGAAATGAACACCATTCCCTAAAGCACCAAAAAAGGGTGAGCTAAAGGAAGGGAAAAGGGTTTAAACAAATAAAGGGAGAAAACCCAAAAGCTCAACTCAAAACAAAAAAAAAATCCAAAGTAACCAACTACAAAAAAAAAAATACAATTGTACATCTCAGCAGCAAAGCTGTCAAACCAAACAGGTACAGGTGAGTGTCGGGTGGTTTGCAGAGCAGGACGAGGAGGAGGGAGACATGGAGAACATCAATCACTTCCTTATTTTCCATCCAGAGGTGGGCTGGGGGGATCAGAGTTCAACCAAAGCTGACCAGGGTTTGTGCAGCTCCAGCTGGGCTGGCTCCCCCAGGGTTTGTTGACTCAGGGAGGGGGATGAGAGGGATGGCACAGGGAAAAGTGTGGCTGTGTGATGCATCAAGGACTGCAAACCATTTGCCCCAAAGCAGCTTTCCCAGGAGAAGCTGGTGGGGATAAACGGTGTGGAGCACCCCAGTTCCCAGGCAGGGGGTGCCCAGCATTCATCAAACCCTGGACTGCAGGAGGGGGGATAATGAATTTAAGGGGACATCATTCTTCATTGAGGGGGACCCTGAACACTGGAAATTCACCCTGAAATCCAGACCTCCAGGGCATGAATTTCAGGAATAACATTTTTAAAAGATTCAGTTAAAAAATAGATGCATTTCTTTAAAAAAAGAAAGGGGGAAAAAAAAGTAATCTTAGGACAGAGTGTTTTCTAATGAGCCCTTCCCCACCTGCCCAAATTTAGCCAGAAAAATGTTATTATGCCAGATCTGCTGGCCACATAGACATCCACACATTCATCATTGATTTAAAAATATATAATATATATAGAGCACACATACACACACACAAATATATATTAGAAAAGGAAAAAAAAATCCTTCAGAAAAACTCAATTATTAAAAAAAACAAAAAAAAAACAAGAAAACAAAACCAAAATCCACAGCCGGTGCGTTTTATCTGTGATCACGTACAGTAGAAGCCAGAAACCTCCCCTGCTCCCCTGGCTCCTCAGGCTGGGAGCATGGGGAAACACATCAGGATTTCACAGTGGATTTGTCAGCAGAGAAGGAACTGCTCCTCCCTCCTCCCACACAGAAGGGATTTCATTTATAGCGAGTTAGATCAAACCTAGGAAACACGTTACAAAGTCCATTATATATAGACATCAAATGTACAACTGCTGGCAGCCCCGGGCCAGTCACTGGGGTTTGGCTCTCGCAGGGTTGGGGACAGTTTGGGACAAGAGTTCGGCCTCTGGAAGGAGCAGCTGTCACAGTGCAAGGTCTGACATCAGCTCCAGGTTGGAAAGCAGAGGGAGCAGCGTCTTCTCAGGGAGCCAGGGATGCTGGAGGCAGCCAGGGCTGTGGAAGGCGATGCCCAGGGCAGGGATGTGTCCTCCCAGCCAGAGGAGGGAGGAGAGGCAGCACTGGGGATCTGCTGTCTCTCCATCACCTCGTGCCCACGAGGGAAGGGATGGATGCTGGGTGAAATCCCACGGGCAGGAGTGGGCACAGCTTGTGGCACAGTGGGCTCGTGGAAAAACGCCTTTCCTCCCCATCAAGGGAGCAGCACTGATTGAGGGAGAGAGATGCCCGAGCTGGTGCTGCTTCAAAAGGTCCTTGAGGTGTAGAGCCAGGCATGAAAACAGCCTCAGGTGTGAGCACAGCCCAGGGAGCCCCACAAGCCCCTAAAGCTGCGTGGGCTCCTGGGGCAGAGAGCCAGGCACAGAGGGGAATGAGTGAGACCCAACTCCAGGGAAGGGGGCTTTGGGCAGGAGAGGAGTGGGAGAAGCACAGCAGTGTGGCTCTCTGTGTCTTCCCCTGGCAGCAAAGAAACAAGCCCCTGTGCTGTGCACCGGGTGCTGGGAGGGGAGGTGGCCTCTGCACCCTCTGCCTGCTCAGGCACTGCTCCTCTCCAGGCTCCTCCTGAGCCTTCAGAGTCCTTGGCTTGGATGGGGAGGTGTTGGTTCAAAAGGCTCCTCCTGGAGGATTTTTTTTTTTTTTCTCAGGGCAAAGAGAAAAGAGATTTCGAGGCCGGATGGGGCCAGAGATGCCCCCAGGGCAGGGAGGTGCGATTTGTGATGATCTGTGATTTGTGCAAACCATCCTGAACTCGAGTCCTGGCTCGCTGTCCTGCGGGGGGAAGCCGGGATGGAGGGACTGCAGGAAGCTGGGAGCTGGGAGTTAGGAGTCTTCCCCGAGGATCTCTGTCACAAAGGAGGCCATGTCAGTCTCTTTGGTGTCGTGCAAGGTAAAGAAAGGATGTTCCTGCCAACGAGATCAAAGAAAGCGTCAGCTGACACCAATGCCAAGCACAGCCCCCGGGGATGTCACACAGCTGGAGGTGGATCCCAGCCTCCTCCCCAGACTCCCATGGACACCATTCTTCAGCTAAAAGATGATCTTTGGCATCCCTAGGCTCAGCCCCAGTGGGACACCCCACCTAGCTGAACTAGCATAGAGGTCTAAACTCTCCCAAAGCAGAGAGGGAGAAAACACCTGGAAACCCTGACCTTAGCACCCACGAAATCAACACACCCTTCCACCTCTGACACACTACACCCATCCCAGTCTGTGCCTGGAAAATCACCCATGTGCTGTCCCATCTCCCTGCTGGACCACTGATTTGAGTTTCAAAACTGGAAATCAAGACCAGCAGAAACAGCTCTGCACTCACCATAAGTTCTAAATAGTTCATTCGCTCAGCTGGGTTCTTCCTTAAGCTGGAAGGAAAAAAATAAAACAGAGAAAGGCTGTAGGATCTTTTTGTTTTGCTGTACCTGGTCTGTCATAGGGAATTCTCCCCTTCCCACCCAACATGAGATGCTTCCCCTGGGCTGCACCCACCCCCTCTCCCCACTTGAGCAGGTTTGAAGCACTGGCAAAGCAGCCAGGCAGGTAATTGGGGAAGGACACCTCAAGTGTTTTTCCACAAAAAGCACAAGCCAAGCAGCTCTGCAGTCTGCCCCATACAGACCAGAACTGAGAAGGAGAGGTTATGGTTTCCCAGCTCCTGCAGGGTGAGCTTGTCTTTGCCTGGCAGGGAGCAGGGGACACCCTGGGGGAGCAACTTCCCACAAAACCACACAGCAGCTTTCACCCAGAGGCTGCCAGGGCTTGCTTCTGGTTTCACTGCCACTTTGCCAGAAAGCACCAACACTTCAGCAGCAGTGACAGGAAAAGGGGAAGAGAAACCTCTGCACCTTCCAGCCAGTCTGGGTGAGTCAGGCTGAGAACAAAACCAGTTTGGGCAGCACTTCCTGCCACGCTGAGCACCAGGTACGGCGAGGAGGGGAGAAACGGGCTCCCAGAGGACACCAAACCCTACACACCAGGGCTCTTCCTCAGCCAGGCTGGGAGAGCCAGCAGTCCCTGCTGGAGCCTCACCACTGTGCTGTGAAGTCCACAAACTCCTTGGAGAAGCGTTCAGGTGGCAGCTGGGGCGAGGGCTCCTCCACCACCTGCTTGAGCTGCTGGAAGGGCGTCCCCCAGGACTCGTATGGGAAGCGCAGAATGGCCAGTTCAATCTGGGGATGGAGGCAGGGATGTGAGACACACACCAAGCACAGCCCCACCATGCTCTGCCAGCTCAGATGCAAAGGAACACCCTCTTTCCTTACAAACCATTTTCAATTTGGGTCACACCACTTTTTTTTTTTTTTTTTTTTAAATACAAAGACCCAGAGGCCAAAAATACTTCCTTTTGAGGTTGGTTCAGCATATTAATGCATTTACAGGAAGTCACAAAAGATATGTAAAATGGGATTATTTAAAAAGATAATAATAACAGCACAGAGTTTCTGCACTGGCTTCCAAAGTGCTCTGCTGGCCCTGAGGCAGCCTCTGGGCCTTGGGCTGGCAGTGCATGAGCTAAACACACAAAAAAATCCACAAACCCAAGAAAAATTAAGTGCTAGAACATAATTTTGCCAAAACCACCTCAATTACTGGGTTCTTCCTACAAGCCACCTCTGCTCCCTCACTTAAGCAGGAAAAAGTCTGTCACAGCTCTTGGGCAGTCTCCTCATTCCAAGGATCAGTTCCTGCCTCAAAATGGGCAAGAGAACCTTGAGACCTGCCTGGTAGGGTGTGATGGGATGGGAGGAATAACAAACCTGAAAGGGCAGAGACTGGGACAGAGCACAGTGTCCCTCCCTGCCTCTGGCTCAGCTCAGGGGAGCTCAGTTCCTGCTGCTGCAAAACTGAATGAAGCCACCTGGAATAGCCCTGCAACTCAATGGCCCTGTCTGGTCTGAAATCAATCCACCCCCTTCATAAAGAAAATAAAATAAAATAAAAAAACCCAGGAAGTCAGCCCAGGAGGAAGACACAAGAGGGACCCAAATATTCTGGGGCTCCATTCAGCTGCAGGCTGGCCAGCTTTCAGCAAGATCCTCTCTCCCTTCCAGCTTTGGAAAGGTTTGGATATTCCATCACTCAGAGTCTCCCATCCCACAGCTTCCTGCAGCTCAGAGCTGATGACATTTCCAGGCAGCCCTGCACTGGCATGGGGACACCAGGGACAGGGACTTGTGGATGAGACCACACTGGGGAAGAAGGAATATTTACCAGGACACAGCATGCACAAACGCTGGGATGCAGCCCCCAAAACAAAAGCCAAAATGCTAAGAGGGTGCAGGAAAAATTCCTGAAAATAATTCACCCCCAGAGAGAGTCTCCTGGAAAGCAGGAGCTGTTTCTCAGGCAGCATCCCTTGGAGCCAACAGCTGGGATTTCCTCTGATGGCGCCAGAGGATCTCGGCTCCTTTCTGCAAGATGTTTCTTGCAGGAGGCAGATAAACCATCCCAAGCAGCTGCAATTTTGGAACTGAAAGCATTTCCCCTTCCTGTTGGCTGCTCTGAGCTACCCCACAGGCAGGATTTGCTGCAAACCACACACAGCAGCTCTGAGTGCAGCAGGACTGGAATCCCCTGCCAGGCTCTGCTGACATGGGGGGGTGAAACAGGAAAGCTGCAGCAAACCCTGTCCCCTGACCCCCCCCTCAGCCAGCAGGCAGGAGACTGCAAAGCAATTAAAAGCCAGACTCTTGGATACTCATTGTCATCCTGATACTGCCTGCTGGGAGCCTGAATTCCCTGGGTAATTACTCTGATTGCCCCGAGCTGTCCGGCTCAAATTGAGTCCATGCTGCTCAGAGCAGGGATTCAGCCCCAGCTCCCAAAGCCCATCCCAACCCCAGAGCTGCAGATCCCAGCCCTTGGTGTTACCATCGTGATCCCAAGGCTCCAGACATCCGACTTCACATTGTAGCCCTTCTGGTTCAGCTCTGGGTTTATTCTTTCTGGCTGCAACAGCAAAATGGGAGATGTTACCACTCCTGATTTCCCAGTGCAAACCCCACAGAGCAAATCCTTGGCTCCAAAAGCCAGGCTGGGTGGATTTCCCTGGCTCTGAGGTCAAACCTAGCTCTGATGAAAGCCACACAACTCACATCAACTCTCCCTCCTTGCAGAAGAGGGAGATTGCAAGACCCCTGCCTCAGGAGCACACACTTCCCACAGGGATGCCACAGACAGCAAAGGGAAATTCATCCTGACTTGAGGATGAAACTAAATCTTGAAAGAAAAACCTCAGTACTTTTTATCCAACAAAAGTGCCACAACCAGCAGCAGCCAGTTTTGTCTCCTTCTGCAAATGGAAGGGGCAGAGGGAGAGTCACTGTGGGATTAACACAGAACTGGGCTTAAAGGGAGGCTCTGCTGAGTCAGGGAGACCAGAGCACTCCTGAGTGGCTTTTATCTCAGGGTGGAGGTGGAACAGACTGATTTCTAAGCAGCAGCAGCAGTCAGGGCTGAGGTTGCACTTACAGCCATGTAGGGTTTGCAGCCAGCATCCATGGTCTTGGCAACAGAGTCCACCAAGTAACCACTGATCCCAAAGTCGCACATCTTCACGTGCCCCTCCTTGTTGATCAGCACGTTGGAAGGTTTCACGTCTAAGAGGAAATGCAAGAGGGCAAAGTGGGCATTTGCAGGGGTGTGGAAGAGTCTGAGACAAAACAGGCAATTCCCTGCAGGGCCCAAGACAAGGAGAAGGAGACAAAACCCCACCAGTCTAATTGCAATTAAAGTCATTCACAGGTAAACTACAACCCTGTCCTTCAAGGAGAACAAGTCTCCTCTCCAACCAGGCAGGTCAAAAGGTTGAAATAAAATTGAGGAGTTTATCCCCAGCTCCTTAGGAGAGATTTATGTGCCCAGCACAGCCCTAAAAGCACAGCTCTACCCAAACCTTCATGACAGTTTGTCTCATGCACATCCTGATCTGTCCACAACTACACAAGGGACTTTACCAGGATGGAGAGCAAGACCTGGGTGTTAAAATTCCCATCTGTGATTTTATAAGGTCTCCTTCAGCCCTCACTTTGCTAAAAATACCCAGCCAAGAGGATCTGGGGATTTTATCTCCACCAGCTGCCTTCAAGGCACTTCTGTACTCCAAGAGGGACAGAGATGCTCATAAAACACAGGCAGTGAGGAATGCTGTTGTTACATTCAACCCTGCATCTGGAAAGGAGGAAGAGAACAACATCCTGCAAAATGAGAAGCATCTCAGAACAATCTAGATCTGTTCACCACAATTCTAAGCATCAGCAGATTCCACTTTAGGCATCCCAGAGGGATACAGCACACCAGGAAAGGAGCCTCCCCTAGCTCATTTCAAGGTTGCATCTCCAGCCACACTCCACTAACCCCATCCAGCATTTACCTCTGTGGATTACAGAGAGTTTACTGTGCAGGTGCTCCAGAGCTCGTACAATCTGGGGACAAACAGAGTGAGAAGGCACCCATCAGTCACACACAGCAGCAGCCTCTCACTGCAAACACACCACAGGCCCCAGGAGAGCCCTCCAGCAGGCTCAGGGCATGCACAAACCCATCCAGGAACCCAAGAGCCACTCACAGACACAGCCATTTTCCCCAGAATGTCTTCAGGGATGGTTTTCTTCTTCTCCAGTACTTTCTTGTAGAATTTATCTAGGGAGGTGTCCATGAGTTCCATGCAGATCCACACGTCACCCTGCAGATGGAGAGAAAGCAGCTGAGAGGGAATTCCCTGGAAATCCAAGGGAGGAAAAGAGCTGAGCTGAAGAACACAGAGGTGTTTGGGGACAGTTTGGTGCCACCCCACAGCCCCAGGTGCCCCCAGCAGGTCAGTACCTCACGGAAGAGGGCTCCATAGAAGGTGACTGTGTAGAAGCAATCGACTGTCCTCATGGAGATGTCCAGGTCCATCAACAACCTCTTCTGCTCCTGAGTGTTCACAGTGGCTCGAATCCTCTGAGACAAGGGCGAAAGAAGAAGGGTTTGGTGTAGGTGGGGTAACACCATCACCCCCCAGCCTGATCCAGGACCTGCAGCTCTAAAGCCAGGGTGTTTTATCCTTATTTTGCAGCAGCAGCCAGGAGGACACACCCAAATTGCCTCTGCCAGACAGAACTTTCATGAATGCCAAACCCTTGGCACGCTCTGCAGAGGATGCAGGGCCAGGCCAGCAGCCTGGACAGGCACTCTGACACCCCAGCCTGGCACTGCAGGCACCAATCCTGGATTTCCAAGCCTGGATTATCAACCTCACCATGCCCAGCACAAACCCTTCCCTGGCCAAACCACAGCAGGAACACCACAGGCTGCCCAACCCAGACAATCCCATCCCCATTTTGCCACAACCAGAGGAGCTCAGCAGTTGCTCTGCTCCCTTGCAGGTGTCCCTGCTGCTCCCAGTCCCCCTCAGGTGTGCTCCCTCACCTTCACAGCCATGATGGTGCCGCTCTGTGCGTGCCGCACCTTCTCCACCACGCCGTAGGCACCGCGGCCCAGCTCCGAAATGGCCACCAGGTCATCAGCTTCCACCTCAAAGTTCTTCAGGGAGAGAGGACAAAATGACATCAGGGACAAGCACAGTGATCAGCAGCAGCACTTCCAGCTCAGCATTTCAAATAGGGCAGCTCCAGGACTCCGGAGGCACCACGCTTTGAGAGGATGGGGGTATTTTTGGTTCTGTTGAATCACAGCCCAAACCCTCTCACCCCACACTCACCAGGGTTCATCTAATTCCCCCTATGCAGCTGGAGATCAGGACTTTCATCCTTTAAGCCCAGGGAACGTTGCCACTAGAAAGGGCACCAAAGGTTGGTGCCTCTCTGCCTGCAGGGGATTACCCACACAAGGGTATTTCTGCAGTTGCTGAACTATTTGCAGGATTTTAACAGCTCCTCTGCCAACATGGGCAGCAGTCAGGAGCCTCCACCACAGCTCCAAACCCCTGTGTGCAGCCAGGGATCCCTCACCTCTCCCCACACCCCAAAAATCATCAGTCACAAATCACCTGTGTGCATCTAATAACACCTAACAACATGTGCCTTCTATAACATCAAATAACATGTGCAAAGCCTCTCTTAGGATGCACACAGCAACTCCATTTCTAATTATCAGCGAGTCCAAACACCTTTTACCCACTTCCAACACATTCTCCTACCACCAAAAAGCTGCCAGCAAGGTAAAACCTGAGTTAACACCAAGAAAACAACTACCTAAGTGTTGCTTCAAGCTGGGAAAAAAACCCACGGCCAGTGCTGAGCCCAGTGAGTGCCTGACACAGCAGGGAGCCAGCGAGCTCCTGCACAACCCACAACCAAGTTTCCCTCAAGACACGTTCCCCTGTAATTGCTGGCTGTGCTGGGCAGGGCACGAACCGAGTGAGACAGGGACTATTTTTGGACACCGCATTCATCGCTCCTAATAAGTCACAGGCCTCCTTTTAGCCAGGCTTTATCCAGCCTCCAGCTCTCCTCCGGTCTCAGGGAATGAAAATAATACCAGGATGCCAAACTGCCCCAGTGGCCACAAAGGCAGGAGGGTGGGAAACGAGCACGGCACAGCTCCGGATGCGGAGCTACGCCCTGAGCAGGGAGAGAGGAAACGGCCTCTGGCGTGGAGGAGCCAGGCTGGGAGTTGGGGCTGCCAGGATCCTGGTCAGCACTGGTCCCTCAGCACTGGCCACAGCACAGGCAGCAGCCACCAGGTCTGCTGGACCTTCCTGGCAGCCCTGGCTCCCAGCCAGATGTGGCTGCTGGTTCCAGCCAGATGTGGCGGGCAGGGTTGAGCCTGAGCTCAGCACTGAGCTATGCTCTGCCCAGCACAGGAAGGTGCCGGCCCTTTCCTGGGCAGGACGTGAATGCTGAAATCCTCAATTGAGGACCAGAGCAGGGCTGAGGGGACAGGGCTGACCTCTCAGCACGGGCAGCTGGCACAGGAGCAGTGCAGGCTCGCTGGGGCCTCCAGGAAGGATCTGGTGGTGCTTTTCAGACGCGTGCTCTGCAGTTGTTCCAGCTTATTGTGTTTTTCCTTTCCTGGCATTTGCCCCGAGGCTTCCCCAGAAGCTGGCGGTTCCCAGCACGACCCAGGAGCCAGCACTGCCCTGCCCAGCAACAAGAGGTGATGGATAAACCCACGGAGCCAGTGCTTCCCTCCCAGGACAATGGGATGCAGGGCATGGCCTGTGCAGATCCCATGGACCCGAGGTCACCACCCACCTCCACTCCTGAAGCTGGACTTCTGCCCAAGTCCTCTTCTCCATCATGTCACTCCAAAATACCCTGACCAGACCCTTCCTGCAAACACTGCAGCAGGCAAGAAGTGATTTAGAGTCTTCCCTAAGCTGCAGCACTGTCCCCTTGCACACACAGTGCCCGGGCTGTCACACAGAGCATCTCTCCCAAACTTCTTGCTACGCACAACACCAGGCCCAGAAAACAGCACAGGCAGCAGGACTGCTGCCTGGACCCAGCCAAAGCTTCCTCTCCTCAACCCTAAACCTTGCACCCAGACCAAAGGACCCAGATCCCATCAGCCAAGCCACCTCCCAGCCTGGAAGGGTCCAGATATAGGGCTGATCCAATGCAGGATATTTTTAGCTCGTTTGCAAACAGCTTCTGCAGCCCCAAGAGAGCTCACAACAAGAGAACGAAATAAAAGACAGTGGCTATTTCTAGCAGTGTTTTTCATCAGGTCACTAGGAAAGACTTTGGAAAACCAGAGAGAAGCTTTGTGCCTAGCTTCTCCTGAGCCTCAAGCAGCAACACAGACCTGTGGGTAGGCAGGACAACGGGACTTTGTTAGGAGCAGTCTGAGAGCATGGTGAAGCCACCCTCATTTAGGACAGATGGGTTGAACCATCCTAGAATGGTTTAGACTGAAAGTTTGAAAGTTGTACCCCATGAGGCTGCACTCCTGATCTGACAGCTGCAAGGCACAATCCACAGAGCTCTCCATGCCCAGGGAAAACCAAACTGGAAGCAAGCAAAAACAGAAACCCCGTTGGCACGTACTTTATCTCCGATGGTAATGAACGTCCTGGAGTCCAAGTTCCTCGGGGGCCTGCAAGAAAAGAGAGTCAGGAGAAAGCCCAGCTTCACCCACCCTCTGGAGCCAGGTTTCACATTCCTTTGAGCACTTTCAGCTGCTGCTTTCCCCTCATGCCTCATTGTAGGTTCAAACCAGCCCCTTCCAAACACCCACAAATGCTTTAAATGGTGCCAGTAACACCTCACCCCACAGCCAGGAGGCACAGGGAGAACCCCAGGGAGTCAGCCAGGTGAGACATGCACCCAACCACCAGGCTGTGAAACCATTCCTGCTCGGGAGAGGAGCCGAGATGAGACGTTTCTGTGGCAGAGCAGCTCAGCTGTCATGTTTTGACAGGCAGGTGTTGTAACAGCACAGCCACGTAGCCCGAAACGCACGCGAGGGAGCAACAGGTAATTCCTCCCCTGTGAGTCATTTGTGTACACTGCTGCCTGTTCCAGGCAGGCAGAGCAGGCAGCACTTTGGTGTCACCCTTTGCACAACACCAGGCAGGTGAAAGTTGTCCTTTATGGCTTTTTTCCTTATTGCTGCCCACTTCCCATTCTGGGCAGCACGGGACTTTTAGAGCCACCATGAGAGTTCTGCCTCTTGTGCCTGATTTCTGGGCTCTCCCCATCCCCTGGGAGTTTCTAAGAGCAGTGATTGCACAACTGGTTTAGTCTCAATTCCCATCAGAGCAGCCTCCAGCTTCAAGGAAGTACTTTGGGCTCTGAGCAAAAGCCTTGTACTGCGCAAATATTTGCACTGCAGCTTGAAAAGCAGGGAGAAAAGGAGCTGTGGACAGCTTGCACCAACCTCTGGGCATGCAAAGCCCTGAAGACTCCAGCATGGGGCCTTCTCCAGGGGAAATTCAAACTCTGGCAGGAGCAGAGACAAATGTGCCCGTGGGGGAAGGAGGTGGCTGTCACACACAGGGCTGTGTGAGGCTGCACAGCACCAGTGAGGGAGCTCCCCTGCCTCTCTTTTCTCCCGTTCTCAGCAGTGATATTCCTCTTTTGGGGACTTCACTGCACTTCTGGAAGCTGGGGGAGTTCTCTAGAACAGGTTTCTGGAGCAAACAAAGCTCAGCAGTGACGATGCAGCCCCAAATGTTTTGGAAGAGCACCATGGAAGTGGAATTTTATCCGTCTGCTCTTTGTCAAACCAAGCACTGCTACCCTGGGCTCTCCCCCATGGCATAACAAGCATCAGCAGCTCGAAGCAAACAGGGCAGGGAGAAATTCCAGTGCCCTGAGATACTGCTGGGCACTGGCCCCAGCACCAAACAGCACAACAGTGCAAGATGTCTGTGTCCTCCTTTTAGCAGGGTAAGGAGCTGCAAACAACTCAAACTAAACCTGATACTCAGATCATATGAAACACTCCCCCAACCTTTGTGTCTCTGTCTTCTGTCATGTCCAGCTCTTCTCCTCTGCACTAAAATTCTTCTCTCTTCTTCCCTCAGGCAGATTCACTCTCTCTACCACATCTTTGCCCTTTGGCATTGGCAGAGCCATGGCAGAGCTCCCCAGAGGATTCTGAGTCTTTGCCTTCAGGACATTTCCTATGAAGCAGGCACCTCCCAGAGAGACACACGCTGTGCACGTGTCTGCACACACATGTGCAATTCCTTCCCATCACCCACGAGCTACAGCTTAGGAGAAAAGAATAACTATGCTGATTGCACAGGCCATTCCTCTCAAGGAAGTGCCAAATCCAGCTCTGGAGAAGCTCTTCAAGCAGCAGAGATACTCACGTTGTGTTGGCAATGGGTGGTTTGATGGGGACACATGTTATCCTCAGATCCCTTTTCTTCTTGCCTTTCACTGCAAGAGAAGATGCACACATGAGCAAATGGATTTTTCCTTTTTGCCTTCAAGCATCCTCTTCCCAGCAGGGAATGCAGGGCTTGGACCCCTCACCATGGTCAGCAAAATGTCAAGAAGGTCACAGTGACCACTTGCCTGAAATTTCAGGCAAGAGCCAGAGCACAAATGGGTCTCAATAACACTGTTGAACATTGCTAAGTAGAAATACCCAGGGGTGCACTAACAGACCATTTTCCAGGTCTTGCAGCCAAGCACTGTACCCCAAAAGTTCTCTTTATCCTTTATGGCTATTAACAGTCCCCACTCTTTGGGATTTAAATCCTTTCTGGGGTGAAAGCTGCAATTTCTGATGGGCACTT
Organism: Sialia sialis; assembly: GCA_009812075.1. Taxonomy (NCBI): domain Eukaryota; kingdom Metazoa; phylum Chordata; class Aves; order Passeriformes; family Turdidae; genus Sialia; species Sialia sialis. The sequence continues at coordinate 2,871,990 of VRYO01002014.1, read as the reverse complement.
ACCTGGTTTGTGTGGCTCCAAGGATCCTTTGGAATCTGAAAAAGAAAAAAGCAAGACACAAGCTCAGCCTTCATGCTCCAGCCAAGGCAGAGAGCAGTCCTGTGCCCTCATGGCTCATGGACCCAGGAGGCAGCTGGGCTTTGGGAGTGCAGCCAAGCCTGGCCCCATCCCCGTTTCTCCAGCCACAAGAGGTCCCCACGCCATTAGTGATGTGCAGGACTCCCAAAAAACGTTCCCTGTCCAGAGGCTCCTTGATCCCCAGGGCCCCTGCCCCAGCCTGGCCTTCCTGGGAAGAGCCAGAGCTGGATCTGGCATGGAGGGCGTTGGAATGAGACATCCAGCAAAAGCAAGGAGTTAATCCCAGCAGGAGAGGGGACACCCCATCCACAACAAATGGAAAACAGGGAAAAAACAGACATGAGCTGACTGCCAGCCAGCACCCCTCACAAGTCTGGGCTTGCACAGAGTGAGGCAGCAGGACAAGGCACCAGGAGTGACAGGCGAGAGGATGCTCTTGTCCCCCTCCTCCCAGCTCCAAACAGCCCTGAGATAACAACACCCACTGCTGCACAGGGAAAAGAGGCTCAGGCAGGGCCAGAAAGCTGCAGGTGAAAATTCCACCCCAGCTCCCTGGAGAATAAACTGACCCCAAGCAGCTGAAAGTGCAGCAGCTGAGAGCATCGAGGTCCTGATCCCGCCAGGACAGACAATGGAGCAGCTGCACTTTACAGCTCAAGGTGCTCTGGCTGCACAGAGCTGCAAGACCCATTAGAAAGCAGGAATATCAAGGTGTGCTCCATGGGGCTGGGAGCAGACAGCTCAGCATGGCCTTGGACAGCCTTTCAGAACAGCTCCTACCTGCCTGGCTGCCGGGAACGAGCGTGTGGACAAAGTCCAGCACTCCAGAGGCTTCCAGGGAAGGGAGGGGAGAGCAAGGAGCTGGGATTTCAGCAGGACATGCAGCACTGTGCAAGAGCTCAGCTGCAGCAGGACAGAAGGGAAACACAAATCCCCAGCACTGTCAGCCCCCATCCCTGTGCCCTGCCAGCTCCAAGACAAAACAGGTGCCTGGGACTCACTTTCCCTGCCTTGTCCTTCCCCAAATGCAAACCTCACTGAGGTTGTGGGGTTAAGCTGGTCTGCAATATACTGCAAAGGTCCCAAGTGCAGGACCTGCAGCATCCCTCCCTGCTGAGGGGATCTGCACTGATCAGTCCACATCCCCACCTTATCTGCCCCTTTTCCTGCATCAGAGCTGAGCCATGAGCTCCAAGACCAGCACAGTTTCCATGATGTGAACTTCCAAGCTCAGTGAAACAACTCCAAACTGATCCCACTTGGATGGAAACCACCTGAACCATGTCAGAGCAATCACAAGTTGTAATTTGTGAGTCTGCAGGGTTTCCCTTCCCTTGGAAGGGGTTCTATGATCAGCCCCACATCCACTGATGGCACTTTGCAAAATACCCAGCTGAGCAAAGATGGGAGCAAATGCAAAACGGAGCCAAAGGAAAGATGTTGTCTGTGGGTTCAGAAATGCCTCCCCTTCCCACTCCCAGCCTCTCACTATTCAGTGTGGGAGGCCAAGAACAGAATCTAGGAACTGGGGTCCCCTGAGGCCTTCTGCACCACCCTATCCCAGGGGATGGATTTAGCTCTGTGCTGAGTGTTTCACCCCCAGGACCTGCTCCAAAACTCAGGCTGGTCTCTGCTCCGCACACAGCACAAAATCCCCCCGTGCTGGCTGGGATTCTGCTCCATCTGTTTGCTCTCCCTCTCCCCAATTGCCATAGTAACCCCGCAGAGCAGGCACAAAGCGCCTTCTGTGCCACCAGCAGCTCCCCTGGCACCACAGCCGTGACTCACAGGGCAGCAGCAGAGTCCGTGGGCACCCAGGATGGCCCCAGCCCTTCCTCAGCCCTTCTGGCTGCAGGACAGAGGCTGGAGGGAGCTGGGAGCACCCAGTGTGGGTTGGGAGTCACAGGGTGCCTCGTCCAGTGCAGCCCAGGTTTGCAGGCAGGATTTGCAGCACGGGTATCAGGGCAGCAAGGGACACAGAGATTCCTTGTTCCAAACCCCCTGCTCCGTACAGGAGAGTATTTTGATGTGCATTGGCCATGTGCTCTGCTGTCACAGGCACCCTGCACACTTGACATCCCAGAGCTGGAGTCAGCTACCATTCCCTTCCAAGCCCGTCCTGCTTAGCCCCAAAAAGCATTTCCCAGCTCCAAAAAGCACTTGTTAAACCAGAGGTATTACACCACCACTCCCAGGCTCAGCCTGGGCCACCTCTGAAGGGCAGAAAACCCAGCTCAGCCCATGCCTGCAGGAATAAAATCACCCAGGATGCAGCCCTGCAGCCAGGGAAGCTGAGGCAGAGGCTGGATTCGTTTGTTACAGATCTCCTAAAACTTCACATGTGATTTCCAGCTCCCAAAGGCTGGCCTGAACTACTCCTTGCTGCCTTGCTTGTGGCACCAGTGCCTCTCCCCAAGGAGAGCCCATGCCCCATTCAGGGTGAATGAGAGTGCAGGGAAAACCAGGGAAGTGAAGAAAAAAAAGGGAAAAAAAAAAAAAAAGAGAAGCAGAAAGGCAGTGGGATGGGCATGACATGACCCTGCAATTCAAGCCCTTCAGAGGCAGGGCAGCTTTTGCCTCCAGCCCCCGCAGGCAGCTGCTGTCAGCTCCTTCCCACTGGAGAGTCCCTGGCACTGTCTCTCCTACACTTGAGACTCAGCTCAATCCCTCCCACATTCGGGATCCCGGGAGGGTCGGTGCAGGAGGAATTGCTAAAACGTGCACAACTGTCACCTGAAAATCCTGGAAACACTCCCCTTTCCCAGGGCTCTTGCAAGAGGAGTGTGTGCAAGCACAATTCCCCCTCTAGAGATCCCTCTGCAAAGGCCAAAATGCAGCAGCAGGACAAGGCAATCTGGGGACACATCCTGGTTATCCCTGCAAGCTGCAGGGCTCTGCTGCCAGCCCCAAACCCACGGGATGGCACAGGAAAGGGCTGCCAGCCACACACACACACGGCACAGTGCCCTGCACCCAGGGCAGGGGAAAATTAGCTGACAGAAGTTCCTGGTGCGGATGAAATTGCAACCCACGTGATGCTGCAGGCACGTAACTGCATCCTTTATGCTAAGAAAGGAACCATTTCCTCCTAAAGAAAAAAAAAAAAAAA
>VRYO01002014.1:2856030-2867803 GCA_009812075.1 Sialia sialis | reverse complement strand
AAAAAAAAAAAGGAAATAAATTGGAGGCAGGGTGCAGAGCAGAGAGGGGAATTTGGGTGCTTGGTCATGAGAGGCAGCTCCTCACAGGCACACTTTGTGCTGTTTTCCACTGCTGGGAGTGGAAAAAGCTCTCGGTGGAAGTGGAAAAAGGGCTCTGAACCTGCTTAGAGCCATCACTCATCACAGCAGCCCGCCGAGGTCCCGCTGCACAGGGGCTCCTCACTTCTGCAAAACTGCCAGCCAGCAGCAGGAAAAAACCAACCCCGCTGCACAAAAAGCCCCTTGCAGCCCCAAAGCAGCCTCAAGGTTGGGCTGAATCAGAGCTCCCGACTGCCGGCCGCCCACCCACCTTTCCATGCAACAGGCAGGGGACAGCCACAAAGAGCTGCTGGAAAACCCTGCGTCCCAGGAATGCGACTCCAACCGGAGCCAGCTTTACCCTCTGCATATTTTCCTTCAGACATGCTGGATTTTCTTTTTTTTTTTTTTACAATTAAAAGTTTTAACCCTGCGAATCATGCAACTTTTCCAGCGCTTTAAAAATAAACCCCCAGCTGCAAAGACCGACCCCACTGCCCCAGCCAGCAGAAACAAACCCCCCCCAAAAAAAGTTACACAGCTCCCTTAAAAAACCAGCCCTTTGCTCTCCCCCACCACGTGTGGTGGAAATTGCAACATCTACCTTGCTTCTTGTCCATGGTTTCCCAGAAATGAAGAGCAGCGCCGGCACGCCTGGCAGAAGAAAGAGGAATGGGGGCAGGCTGCAGGAGGGAGGGGAAAAAAAAAAAAAATTCCCGCAGGATCCAGAGCACTGGCACTTCTTGCAAGCGCCGATGATTCTTTTTTTATTTTTTTTTTCAGTGGGAATGCATGGCCTGAAGCAGCCGCTGGTCTCACAGAGCCATCCCCGCCGGGTGTCCCCAAAGGGTCCCCAAGGCTGGGAGCGGCACTGAAGGGAAGAGGGGGGAATTGGGGAAGGTAGAGCCGCGTTCTCTCATCGGCAGCTGCCGAGGTTGGCCGGGCTCGGCTCCGATTACCCTTGAAAGCTCAACAGTTGTAAAAACTGCAGCAGAGAAATAGCAGGTGACGTCAACAGGAAACTGGTGGGGAGCCAGCTCCAGCTCCGGGAGCTGCCGAGAGCTGGATGGCCACGCTGCATCCCGGGGGGACATCCCCTTCCAGCAACCCGAAAACCCCCAACCCACCCGAGCGACCCCCTGCTCCAGAACAACCCCCAGGCTGTGCCCTGTGCATGCAGAGAGCTCACGCTGTGCTGCAGGTGACGCGGGGATTGCTCTGCCGCTAACAACTATTACCACAACAAATAGTGCAACTATTGCTCCGTGACAATGCCGGCAGCTATTCCAGGGTGACAACCCAGATGGCATCTCTGGGAGCAAAAGATGAATTGCTGCATGCGCCTGGGAGTTATTTCCTGGGTGGGAAATAGCAAGAGAGAGTGGGAAAATAAAAAAGTACAGTAATTTCACGATTATAAGCCGCACCTGAATATAAACCGCACTACTGGGGTAGGCCGGGTTCTTCAATGAATAAGGTGCGGCTTATATTCGTGAAATTACTGTATTCATTCCTCTGCAAGCACGTGCAAGAAGAGCCATGGCCAAGTACTGCTGCTCTTCCCCTTTCCCTCAAACCACTCCAGCAGAAGAAGCCAGCGCTGATGCTCCTGATCAAAGCCAGGCTCAGCTCTGACAGGCTGCAGTTTTGTTTTCGATTTCCCAGTCAGCCTGGAGGGGAGATACTGTACCAGATTCTTTACCTTAAACTAATTATAGAAAATCTACCAGCGCTTTGCTCCTGAGCTCTCTCCCAACTCCAAGCTGTGCTGGACCAGGCACATTTGCAGGCTGAAAAGTCAGAGGTCAAGGTAAACGCACATACCAACATAATGAGTGGCTCTAATTTTAAATAGTGTTTATGTAAGCCCCAGAAGGACTGCGGAAGGTATTTTCTCAGGCTCGTTTCCACTCCCAGAGTATAGTTTCAGGCGCAGATCATCAGCACATAAAGGATGCTGACGCAGGAGCTGCTCTTGCAGATGGCACTGAGAGCCACCAGCACCCCGAGCAGTGCCCTCTCAGCACTAATTCCCTCTCACCCAGACACAGACACCCCAAGGATCATCACAGACACCCACAGAGGCAGAGCTGCTTTGGAGCAGAAAGTCCCTAACCCAGCAGGTGGGATGGGAAACAAGATTTCCTTTGAATTAAACCCGTTGGGTTTCAGCGCCCGAGGACCAAGGGTGGTGTAAAGTGGAGCTTCCTGACATCTCAAAAGCATCTTAAAAATAAACAAACAGGGAAAAAAAAATAAAAGAGAAGAAAGAAAAACAAACCCAACCATCCTTTCAAGTCTCATGATTGGGAGCTCTTTTAAAGGATTGCTGGTGCAGTAGGAATAACCAGGTCTGGAAAGACATGCACTGTGCCATTAATTATCCAGTTCTTTACAGGGCACAGGTAATCCCAGGGGAACAAAAGCATCAGGTGTTTCACTGGTGTTAAAGCCTCCCCATGAGGCATGTCACCCCAAAACAGGTGAGAGATGCTGGGAGAGCAAATCCTGGGCAGAATTCAGGCAGGGTTGGGAATGCCAGGGCACAGCCAGGGACAAGGATGGCTCCCATCCCTCCCAGCACCTCCTGCCAGGGGGCTGGCTTCAACAAGGGGAAGAGCACACCCTCAAAAACAGCAATGAGCTCAAACAGTGCCCTGCCAACACTGGGCCCCTCTCCCCACCCTTCCCCTGTGGACACACAGCCCCTCCCGAGGCCACTGCAGTTCAGGCTGGGTCACCATCACAGCCAGGCAGTGGAGAAGGGGACGAGCAGCTCTGCCCTGAGCAGCAGAAGTGTCCCATTTGGGGTTGGGAAAGGAGCTTTTTATAGGCATCCTTGGGATAGACCACAAAATAAATGACTCCACCTGTCCTGTAAGAATAGCTGCTGTCTAACCACAGGGACAGTGTGATTTTCATGGAATATTTCATTCCCTCTGACCAGAGACAATGTGCACCACACTGCCTGATGCCCCCCACATCTCTCCAGGAATGGCAGCAGCTTCCCTGGGCTGAGAGGAAGGCACTGCCCCAACCTGGGATGTGCTCACCTTTCCACTCACACATCCCACGTGCCTGACCATGCACGGCACACACAAACTCTGTTTTGAAATAAATCCTTTGAACTGAATCCAGTTGGAAAGGGAACAGGGTTATCTTTCTCATCCCCTGGGATGGGGCATGACATCCTCCATGGTTGGGGACAATCAATCATTGCACCACAGGACTGGAGCAGGATGTCACACCCACAGTGCCACCAGCTCTGGATGAGACTACAAAGGAGAAGGATGTGAATTTGGGGAGGAATTTGGGGATGGGCACTTCAGCCACAGCCTCTGACAAGCAGAAGCATTGGCATGGCCACCTCTGGGGCTCCCAGGGCCACCTCTGGGGCTCCCAGCCACACCCGGGCTCCGTGCAGGGGCCAGATAACACGGGGCAGCCCAGAGGATGTCACCGCCCAGCCACATTCCAGCTGTATTTTTAGGTTACCTGCACAACCTCGAGGGCTGGAAAAAACGTTTGATTTCGTCCCCATGTGTCAGCCCAAGCCCCGTGACACACAGGCTGCACTCAGAACCCACACGTGAGCAGAGCCCAGAATCCCCTCAGGAAGCTGAAAAATCCCATCTGGCTGACACTCACACAGTGACATTACAGGACATGGCCAGAGCTGTGGTGCTGAGCAGCAGAGCTTGTGCAAAACCCCTGTGCAAAGGTGGCGACAGTGACAGGGCATCCTCTGGCATGGACACCACCTCCTCTGCATCCTTTGCTCCAACTGGATTTCCCCCCCAAAAAATCAGTGGCTGAGGCTGCACCTCTTCAAAGCTCAGTTTTGCCATGAGACAAAGGTCTGGAAGGAATCCCTGGGATTATCAGGGGAAGGCAAAAGAGACAATGCTTAGAGAAAAGTGAAGAGCACACCAGGAAAAATAAAATAGAAGGAAAGGAAGAGGCAGAAGTATCATCACCTGTGCCCATCTCCTTGCCAGCAGGTACCAGCATCATTCCTTCCTTTGATTTCTCACTCTGTAGGCTAAGCTATAAAAAAATAAAAACTGCTTGGAATTGATGTGACTGGCTAGTGACAGATTCCTGATGGGAGAGAAAACTCAAACTGTCCTTGGAATAGATCAGCTTGACAGGAGGCACAGTGGGAAAGGGAATAGTTTGACTTTGTAATTGTCAGCAGTAATTCAACTCCAGCGTCAAGAGACACTTTTTCTATCCAAACTGGCATCATTCAAGTATTTCCAGGTGTCCTTGCAAACTTATCAAGAAAGCAAAGTATTCCCTTCTCTGCTTATTTTAAAAAAAAAAAAATTAAAAGAAAAAATTTCTATCATTCTCCCTCTAATTTGCTTTGGGCAGGGATGGAGTGGTGTCATCTCTGTAAATGATGTAAGAGAGCAGGCACCTGCTATGAAAATGGAATTTAAGGATGGAACAAAAAACCCTTCTTGTTCACAGCTGCCTCCTCTGGGAGAGGGGCAGAAACAAGAGACTGACCCAGGTGCTTCCCTGGCCCACAGGATTCAGGCAGGACTTGCAAGAGCAGCATCTGCACTGGGAATAGGCCAAGCAGCTGCTCAGAGGGTTCACAGTGACATTATTCCCCAGGGACCTGGAACGCTTCCCCACTCCCAGGGTGCCACCATAGCTCAGGTGACAAAGCTGTGCTCCTTCAGAGGAAACTTCTGACCCCAGCACTGAGCCAGCACCACATCTCTGGGGTGCAGGAGCAGAGAAAACCTTGGATTATTTCCTTTGGAGCAAGGTGCTGTTCCAGCAGTTTACAGAAAGCTGCAGTACAGTTCTCTACATTTCCTGCTGTCCCACACTAAATTTTTGCTCTTTTTGGTGCATATTGATTGTCATCCTTTCTCTGCTACAGGGAACCAGGCAGGAGACAGAAATACAGAGAGCTCAGCCCCAAAAAGCTGGACCTGCAGCCTCTTTTCCTGGTATTGACCACACCATGCACCTCCTGCTCTCCCTCCCATCACTGTTCCTCTGCCCCACAGGACAGACTACATCCACACTCCCAAAATAAATCCCACATCCAGCTGGTCCGTGAGAAATCACCTGTGAACATTTCTTTGTTCCCTCACACTCCTTGCTGCAAAGTTTAAAAAATGCCCCCCAGTTAAAGGCTGGAGCACCAGCACACTGCCCAGCATCACCCTGCAGTGTCTCCTCTGCAAGTCTGTGTGAAGAAAACACTTATTTCCTGGTGGATTTGCCCAGTACCCACAGGGCAGCTTTGATTCATGATGAGGAACAGCAGGGGCACCACAGGAAAGGTGACCACAGCTCAGTGCTGTTTTGTCACCATGTCCCACATGGCCCTGGCAGGAAGGGCACAGCCGCTCCTCTGCGTGCCATTGATCATTTTCCCCTCCTTCTGTCACTCTCTCACATCCACCTGTCACACTGCACTTTTTCCAGCGTTCAGGGAAGCCAGAGTTGCAGGTTTTTCCTGGTAAAGGCAGATTAGAGAGCTGCCTCTCCATCCCAGGAAGGCAGAGGTCTCCCCAGCTGGGCTGGTCCCGGCGCATCCGGCTCACATCCCAGCTCGAGAGCTCGCGGTGACTCAGTGCAGCTCAGCCTGCAGCTGTCTTGGGGCACATTCAGGGCTTCCAGGAACCATTTGAGTAAGAGAAAAATCAGTTTTTAAGAATCCCCTTTCTCCCAGAAGAGCAGGCCTCACATCCGTGTTTTGGGGAAAGGAGCAGAGCTGTCTCTGCAGGGTGACGTGGGGAGAGGAGCTGCAAGGAGATGTGTGAAACATCAAACCTGAGATCAAGGGAAACAGCCTGGCTCCTGGCCCTGGGATGCTTACACATGGTTTCCCTCACTGAGCTGAGGCTGTAAAGCCCCATGGGGAAACCCACAGTTACCCAACACAAAATCCTTTGTGCACCCAAAATTAAGGGTAAACTCTCGCAGCTACCTGGAATGTACACAAAGAAATCACACCTACAGGGGAGCTGCTGGAGGAAAAGCTGAGTGGTTTTCAAGCACCTCAGCACAGCACACACAAGGCTGGTAAGAATTAGAAATTCACCCACAATTTCTGCCTGGTTATCTCTAGAGGCACCTCCGCCAGTCCTCACTTCACTCTCACCACCCTCCAAGAATTCAGGCAGGGACAGGTGTAATTAATACCTGCAAAAAGCTGCTCCTGGGTGAGAAAGCAACATCTGCAGAGCTCAGCCCTGCAGGTATCCTGGACTCTGAGGACAACCCCAGCCCTGGCTGGCGCTCACCTCTGATGCTCACAGGCAAACAACTAAAGGGATCAACCAAAACCTGAAGGAAAGAGGCTGCAGATGCTAACAGTGTGAACAAGGAGCTGAACAAGATCATCTAAACCACCCACCACATCCCTCGTTTTAGCAGCCTGAAAGCAGTGTGGAGCTGCTTCCAGATTTAAGGAAAACAAGAAAAAAGAGGCAGAGTTTGGCACAGGGGTTGGTCAGGTCCAGGCTTGTCTTCCAGCAGCATCATCCCCACCAGCACCTTCATCCCTCTTTCTGCACAATTATATCTTTTCTTTTTTTTTTTTTTTTCTGACCATCACAGTGGGTCAGTCAGCACCACGGGTGAACCAGGTGAGGATCTGGAGACCAGGGAAAGCTCAGAAGTCAGCTGAGCACACACGTGCACACACACACACAGCTGTCTCACTGCCCTGCCCCGTGCCAGCAGGGATTTTCGGGGGGTTTTACAAACAAGCACGTGGGGCTGGGCCTGTCACCTACCCCCTAGCACCTTCCAGGGGTGTTTGGAAGATGACAAAGAGCAGCCAAAGCCACGTATCAGCACGAGATCATCTCAGCTTGCAGCTTGGCAGCACGTCAGGAGAGAAAGCAAGCGGTGCAGAGCAGCAGGGGATTCTGAACTATGCAGAGCAGCTTTCCTCAAAAGCCCTGAGCGTGAGCACATCTGGCCTCAGCACGGGAGCCACGTCATTTTTAGTGACAAGCTGCAAAGACATCCTCGTGTCTGCAGCACAACACACCCCTGCAGCCATGCCTGGAACGCTCAGGGCTGATTCAGAGGGGCCATCCCAAGGGCTGCACACTTTGCTGCTTCATCATCTCCCTCTCAAGCCTCAACTTTCCCACTCCCACACCAAGTAAACCAAGATCTTGGTGCTACAGAAAAAAAAAAAAAACTCCATCATGCAGTGTGTTTGCCCTTCACCACCATGAACAGTGTCCTGCAGGGAGGGATGAGTACAGCAAGAGGAAACATCTGCTCCAGCTGTGCCAAACGCCCTCCAGCCAGCAGGCTCAGGATGCTGCCATCTCCAAAGTGCTGTTAACACACCCCAGTGAAGACATCCAGGACACCCAGCCCACTGCAGCACAGCCAGGCTGCTGCGTCAGCCATCCCCACGAGACCCCAGCTAGGAGGGAATTCATACACACACACACACACACACACACCACAAAGCAGTTTCTAACTGGCCTGCAAGCCCAGACAAGCTGACACACCCTAGATAACCCCGTCATCCTCCCCTAAACCACCCCCAGCCCATCCACGTAACCAGCCCTGCGTGTTTATGATCTGTCACACACATGACTGTCACCTGCCAGGCCCTGCAGGACGACTTCTTCCCCTCCTGTCCCTCTGTCCTGGTCCCATGCACACCCACCACCCCTGGATGCTAAGGGAGGATGTGGCTCTTGGCACCACCAGAGATGCTGGCAGGACCCCATCCCAGCTGCAAGGATTTATGCATTCCTCATGAGCATCCTTTAGGAATTAAATACAAGATTTAAAAGCTATTTTTTCCTAAAAGGCACTATCACAGCAGGGGAGGACCTTGGTGACAAGGGGCACTTGGTGCTCAGCAGGCAAATCCCAGGGAGAAAAGGGTCCAAGCCATTCCCAGAGAACTCCATCAGACACAAACAGCTTGGCTGATGCCAGTGCCAAACCACAGCAGCCTCTGATGGGAAATTACTTGTATCGAGCACTCTGGAGGTTTCTTCCTTTCCAAACCCAGATTTGTCTTTGGTGGTGGTGGTGAGAGGGGAGGAAGGGTGAATGCTCCACAAACAACTTCTGGTAAGTGCTGTCTCCTCCTCATCCTGCCTCCTCTTACACTCAAGTTATGTTTTTAGTGGAAATTTATCTTTTAAAAAAAAGTTTTTAAAAATAATTTAAATTGAAATGATGAAGTTAAGGCTTAGAGCACAGGACAGATTAACTCAGCAGTGCCCCTCGCTGGGGCAAGAGGATGGAGGCTGTGGCAGCTCAGAGGGTCCACCTCATCCTCATCTTCATCCCACTGCAAGTACACAGCATAAAGCAATGATTTTCTTCCTCCCCTACCCCAAATCCTGCCCTTCCCCTTGGCCACACTATCACCCACCACATTGCACACAAGCAGCACCTCTGCTCCAGCCTTTAGCTGGGCAGAGAAACGGCTGCAAGAGAAAGGAGCACACAGGGAGCCCTGTCCCAGCTCCAAAAAAAGGCAGCAGACTCAGATCCACAGCAAACTGAGGCCACAAGGCAGCACTGTGACATCTGAGATCGCTGCAGCTGTGCTCAGTAATTCCAGTGTTCCTTGGGACACTCAGTGCTGCCACAGCACCACTGCACCATTGCCCCTGCACAGACAAGAGGCTGTGAGGAGATGGAATATCCCCCAGGTGGAAAAAAAAAAACCAACAGAAACTTCCAGTTTCCATCATTAAAAAAATCCTCTCTGCCCTTTCCCCCACTCCAAATCCCTGACTAACACTTGACCTGTGCTGCAGAGGTTTGTCAGCAAGAGGCAGCGGGTAAATCCAGCTCCATATGTACTCACAAGCCATCCTGAGTCATGCCAGTAAAACCCCAAACTTTTTGTTGATAGAGTAAAATCACCTCCTCAGCCAACACAAGTTCCTCTCCCAGTTCTCTCCCCAGCAAACAGCCAGTGCCTTATTAACCAACACAAACAAAACCCATCTTCCATCCAAACCCGCAGAGCCCCACGTCTGCAGAACGGTCATTTTGGGCCACAAAATCACCAGTACCAGAAAGCTGCTCCCAAAGGGAAACTCTACAAAGCACAGATGAGTTTCATCCAGCAACAACAACCTTTGCAAACAAAGTCCAGCTCAGCCCTGGACCACAACTCAGAGATGGAAAATAAAGGGATCAGCCTTCAGCGAGATTCATTATCCACTAAAAGAAAAGCAGGGAAGCATCCCTCCAGGGAGGGAAATGGATTGCTGAGGCACAGCTGAATATTTATCAGGTCCAGCATGATATTTTCCAGGCACCTACTGTTATGCCAGCAGAGGAAAAAGGCAGGAGCAAAGTGCTGTGTTTTCTCTAGGATCGTTAGAATTAATTGGATTCGAGCTCCATGATGCTTCAACTAGAATTAAATAATGGCTCCCTGGGATCAGAGCTCCCACCCCTCCAAGCCCTCACACTTTGGGAACACCAGGCTGGTGGACACGACAGGCACCCAAAGCCAAAGTCCTGCTTCAGCAGGTCACGACCCACATGTGTATTTTTGGCAGAGCTGCCTTTTTTTGGGGATGGCAGCTGGAAAAGTGTGAATGGCAGATGAGACAGTGCTGGATTCACAGTCTGAATTGCATAACAGTGCTGTGCTCCCACGGAGGGCACAGCCAGGGCATGGCAGGGACACGTCCCCACCACTTATTTACCCACCCAGAATAGACGTGCCACAAGAACAAGCACCAGTTCATCCCCAGGTCCTGGCATTTCTCACTGCTGATTTTTCCAAGCCTCTGTGGCCAGGCAGAGCTGCCTCCCCAGAGACACAGCCTGGCTCCAGACAGATCCTGATCCCTCTCCCCAACAGCACCTCTATTCCCAAAGGATTATCTCCCTGCTAAGGAAAAACACTTGCTTTTGATTTACTCAGGCATTGGTGCTGGGTGAGCCAGGACAGCACAAGCAGGACTTCTCCCTCCAGATCCCACCCATGCACTCACCCTCTCTCCCTACCTGAAGCTGCTTTTCCCAGCAAAATCCAAAATTTTGGTGAACACTGGCACACTCCTGCCTGTCCCTCCAGGATGGGATTCCCAGGCATCAGGGGCCACTCAAGCCAAAAAGCCCCAGTGATGGGCACAGGGATTTCCACGTGCAGGGCAGGCAGAAGATGCAGCTTGAGGCTCAGGGAAAAGACATCAGACTGGAATTGTATCCCCAGAGTCTCAAACCTTGCACCCTCCACCGTGTTTCTGCACCCACACAAAGGCTAAAAATTCCTCAAGGCTTCATCCCTCCTGCTTTAACCTCTGGGATACAACAGCATCCATTCACTGAAAAAGGTGGAAAATCACACCCAGGCTCAGCCACGTGTTGCAAGCTGCAGCCAGAGGCTGTGTCCCTTGCAAAGCTCTGCAAGGAGGACACAGGGACAGCTCCAGATCTTTGTTCCCAATTCCTTCCTGCAGTGCCACCCCATGCCAGGAGACACAGCTCAGGAGAACCTGGGTGACCTGAGAAAACAGGGAGTTTTTGCATACATGAGTAAACATCAGCCTCACCAGTGCAAGATAACACAAGAGACGTTCTCCCACATACAAGATCCTGCGAGATAACTTGGATCAAGCAGACAGGAGCAATGGGAAGAGGAAGAAAGCAAGCTGAAATCCTTCCTAAGCTCCACACAATCCCCAGAAGGTGTTTATCTCCCAAGCTATGTTTAGTGCAGAGCAAAGCCCCGGCCCAGCACCATTCCTATCGCTGGTGTCACGGCCAGCCACATATCCCAAAAATCTCCCGAGGCAGGAGACAACCCCGTGACTAAGCCAAAGTGACGGCAGGTGAGTTTTGGAAGGCATCTGTCACAGAAAGAGCCGGCCACGAGCTTCAACACAGCAGCCTCTGCTTACAACTCTGAGCAACACAAACCCAAGGAGAACCAGCAAAGGAAACCTGAGATTGCTCACTGAAATTCCCCAAGGAAAACAAGGGAAATTTAGCTTAAATTCAGGCTGCCTGAAAGAGAGGGAAGTAGCTGCTATGAGCAGCTGGTGCACACACTCAGACCTGCGAACATCCCTGGAAAAACCCGCTTGGAAGCAGGTGCAAGCCAAGGAGAGACAGATGTGCTACACACAGTCAGGACCAACCCTCATGCTGATGGTCACACAGGGCCAACAGAGCCCAGGTGCTCTCAGCACACGTGTGACACCTCCAGCACAGGACACCAGGGTTAAAACTCCAGAAATGAACCAGTTTGCCACAACCAACAGAAACCTGCAGGCACAGAGCAGCTCCAAACCTCCTCCGAGGAAAGCACCACGCTCCCAGGTGTTCCTCCAAGCATCACCTCCTGCTGTCAGCCACGCTGCTTCCCCCAAAATCCTCCAGACCCAGCTCGGGCTTCCTCTCCAGTGAAGCACAAGTGGTCCCTGGGCCAGGCTCACCTCGTCCCTCCATCCACACATCCACCGCTCCGGCACAGGCAGCCGAGGAAAGGGCTGGGCTCGAATGTCCCAACCTTTAAAGAAGCCTGGATGATCCCTTCCAAGGCTGGATGGCTGGAGGCATGTGCTCCTACCTGTGAGTCAGCAGCTCCGCTCAGCAGCTCCGTAAATCGCTGCTGATTCACCCCCTGCTTACACAGCAAACAGGAAACTCAGGTCCACATTCCCTCCGGATAAGACACGGATCGTTTAAAACCGGGAGGGAGGCA
>VRYO01002014.1:2801938-2850747 GCA_009812075.1 Sialia sialis | reverse complement strand
TAAAACAACAGGAATAGTCCGGATTTTATTTTAGACTTCTCTTCCTCCCCCCCCACCCCATTTTCATTTCAACCACTAATTACAAAGTGCAGGCTGGAGGCTCAGCAATGGTGGAGCGAGGAAGGAGGAGACGGGTGCGGAGAAACAATTTCACCAGCTGCTTATTTCAGCCTGAGATGAAATGAGGTCCCAGGTGCTGGGTCCCCACTGCCACCACCAGAGCATTGTCCCAGTCAGTGAAGTTGGTGTGTGCAGGAAATAGAGGGGACAGCCAAGGGTCAGCATTTATTAGGGAAACGTAATCTTTTATCGTGGTTTTCTGGATAAAAGCTCTGCCAGCCACACCACGGGCCAAGTAGCGTTTGGTGGCTGAGCAGGGATGAGTCGTGACTGGAGAGGGTGAACTTGGAGAGGCAGAGAATCAGCTGTGGGAGTCGTGTGTGAATCAGCACAGAACTTCCTGATTCAGGAGGGGATCGTGGAATCACAGAGTCCTGGAATGGTTGGGTTGGAAGGATCCTGAAGCTCATCTCAGAAGGGATGCCCCTCTGTGTGTCCACACATGGTTGCTCCAAGCCCCATCCAATCTGACCATGGCCTCACCCAGGTGAATCCCTATCATCAAGGTTGTGTTTTTTTCTGGGATTTCAGGGAGTCTGAGCCCTTTTCTGTGAGCTCAGCCCTGGCCACAGAGCCAAGCAGAGTCCTGGTGCGATGGTGTCCGTGCTGCTGCTCTGACTAACATCCATGTGGAGTGGATCCATCCCTCCTCCTCCTCCGTGTTAGGCACTTGCTGGTAGCAGCCAAGCCCTGGAAGATGGTCAGGAGATAACATCTCTGTGGGAGTGCGTGGCAGGCTGTTTATTTCCTGCACTGCTCTTTGTCGCTCCCGCTCCTGGCACGCTGAGCATCAGTGGTGTGGAATGCTCCAGGAGGTTTTCCTTGCTGCGTGCAAGGAATGACAAGAAATGGGTCAGACGCAGATTTTGGCATCCAAGTGACCCCCCTGTCCCTCAGAGAGCACTCTAGTCCCGTGTCACTGCACTGTAGCAGAGATAAAAAGAAGTTTGTGGGTTCCTGTGATGTCCTAATTTCTGCTAAATGTTAAGTGTGGATGATATCCTGGGAAAACATGGATGGACCAAGCGGCCAGACTTTGACAGCTGGTGGTTTATGGTGGTGTGATGTTGGGTAGGAGACTTTCCATGGTGATGAATTTCTGGAAATCCCTGGAGCAGGAGACAGTGAAAGCTGTGAGCTGGTGTGAAAGTGTTCGTTTTCAGCATCATCCTGTGTTTGCCTCTGCGGCCCTGTGTGACCTCGTGTCAGCACTTCCTCCTTGTGCAAAGGAGGATGAATTGCACTCAGTTTTTTGGGGCTTGCCTCGTCTTTCCTTTCTCTGCTGGTTCCTCCCCTCTGTCCTCTCATTGCTGCAGTAGCTCCTAAAACTCTGATAGGAACAGCTGCTTCCCTTGAACACGTTCCATTTTCCCTTGCATCCCAAATGAAGGAGCATTTAGAAGCTGAAAGTAAAGCTGATTATAACCAGACCTCACTGAGCCTCGTTATCCCTCGAGAGGAGGGCAGAAAGATGCCCAACTGGATTTGTAATGGGTTAGGATGTGACTAACAGCCTGAGCCAGCCAGAAACCTCCCTGCGCAGAGACTCTCTTGGAAAACATCAATTTGTCAAAGCTAAAAGCTTCCATGGGAATCATATAGGCTGGTTTTGTCAGGAATAGTTGGGCATTTCTTTGCATCTGAGATGAAATTTTGGGTCAAAACAAGAAACCCACAGGGATCCCCCACCCCAAAGCAGTCCAGATGTTTGGGGCAGGGGAAGAGCTTTTAGCAGCAGCTGCTGTGGCTTCTTGATGCCCATCACACCCATCAATCAGGCTCACCAGGAGCATGGAGCAGCTCCAGTTCCTCAGGGATGCACATTGATCCAACTGCAGCATCCACACTTCCCAAACCTCCCACTCCTCCCCAGCTGGGTTTGGGCAGGAGTTTGGCTGGAAGCTCCTGCTCATCTGAGTCTCAAGAGCTCCTTGTCCAGGAGCCCAGGTTCAGGTTTATTGGGAAAACTGGAGCCGGTCATGCCTTGGAGCTTTCCTCCCTGATGGGGCAGATGCTTTCCAAGAGAGGGAAAAGTGCTGAGTTTGCAGCAGGTTCCAAGGGATCTGTCACCAGCCACTGCATCAAAGACATCCCTGCTCCTCCCGTGCCACAGGCATCTCCAGAGAGCTCCTAAACAGGAAACTGCTCCAAACCATTCCTGCGAGTGGGGCCCCTCCACGAGGGCTGTGCTGTCTCCACTGTGGCTGTTGTGCTCTGTTGTGTTTTCTCTCCGCAGTAACGTGCCAGTAGCTCCCTGGGGAGTGAGGCCAGCCCACGGCAGGCAGCAAGCTCCAGCCTGGGATGCACAAGCTCCTCGGGACATCTCGTTCTCTCAGCCCACCCCACACACAGCTTTTGCTTTGTTTTTTTTTTTCCCCCACTGTTTGGATCTGCAGCAGAAGACCTGAGCTGCCCCCTGTTCCTGGGAGATGGGGTTGGGATTTGTTCTCTCACAGGGAATGGCTTTGCAGCAGTGTCCTAAGGGGGCTGGAGCTCAGGGGCTGCTCCAAAGGCTGGGAAATTGGCCTTGCAGGACCTGGCCACACAGAGGGGTATTGTGGGCTGGAGTTGGTGCAGGGGCACAGGGACCCTGGGCAGGAACTCTGTGTGTGCCAGGAGAGGGGGTCAGTGAAGGAGGGGCTGGAGAGGGGTGCCTGGGCCTGGGATTGGGATTGGGACTGGAACTGAGCTCTCTGCTCATTCCCCCGAGCTCCTGAGCCACCCAGCCTGAGCACTTGTGTCTGGCATCAGGGCTGAGCCTGCCACTGCTCCAGTGGAAACCCTCCATGGAGAGCAAGGTCAGAGCTGGTCCCGCACCCAGCTCCCAGAAAAGCTTCCCCCTCCCTGTGCCCCCTGTGAGAGGAGGGACAGAGGGTGAGCAGGGCACCAGCTGTGCTGCCATTGCTGCCATCCTGCTCCTCTCTGGCTGTGCTGATTTTCATGGATCCCCTTCCTCTCTCCATGGCCCGGAGGGCAGTGTCAGTGAGTCAAACACCACGGGCAGGCTCCTGGGGCTCTGCTGTGCCAAGCTCTGTCAGTGCAGGCTGATAAACTCCTGTCCTGGAGCCCAAGGGGGTGACACAGGCTGGAGGCTGCCAGGAGGTGTCTCTTAAGCCTGGTTTTGTGGGGTTTCTCCTTGTGCCCCCTCTCTTTAGGGGGGATTGCACCAAACTGGGGTTGGGTACCCCCAGGAAGGGTCAGCACTGCTTCCAGCTCCCCCAGCTTTCCTGGAGCAGCCCCCCATGCCCAGGGTACCACACAGCACCAGGGTGGGCTTATTCCAACCCATAGCTGTGCCCAGCCTGTGGCACAAGTGTCCTTGGTTTCATGTGCTGTGTCACTGAGGTGAGCATGTGGGGATGTGATCATGCACTTGGCTGGACTGGGATGTTTTTCTGAACTGGGCCCAGTTTCCTGCAGTTTCTGCTGTTGTAAAATCAGGCTGGTTGTAAAATCCTTTCTGTGTGTGTTCATCTGTGCCCTGGTGGCACTTTGCAGCTCCTGTCCTGGCTGGGGGTTTGTGGTGCTGCTGTGGTACAGGGAATTTCAAAGGAAAGCTTGTCCAGGACATGTCTGAGATCCTCCAAACCTGCATCACCTTGTGCTTTAAAAAGCATTTGTGTCTGTGATGATACTTCTAAACAGATCATATATTTTAAGAGTGTATTTAAAGAAAAAAGATCTTTTGTTCTGTTGTCAGTTTAGCTGTAAACTTCTCAAAGCTTCAGGCAGAGGTTGTGGAAAGTTTTAGCCTGGGAGGAGAGTGGGGTGGAAGGGCTGGAACAAGTGAAAGCTGCTGTTATAATATCATTTTACAGCCTTTGGTGCTGCCAACCCTGAGAGCTGCCACCAAGAGCTCTGTGAGGGTGAGGACACCTCATGCCCCAGCCTGGGCAGGTTTCCCTCCAGGTCTGTGCTGCTGGGGAAGGGCTTCACCTGCTCCCTTGGATTTTTTGGGGTGCATGATCCACATGGAGAAGCACAGCAGTGCTCCCTTTTTTCTGTCTGGGGGAAACTCAGAGTTTGGCTTTTTGGTGAACCAGAGCTGAGAGGGGCAGGACTGAAGCCTATAAATACTTGGGGGAACAGCAGGGAGGGAAATTATTTATGTCCACCCAAGAACAATGTTGGCACAAGAATGAGTGGGCAGAAACCAGCAGGAATAAACTTGGGCTGGAAATGTGAAGGTTTCCATCCAGTGGAGGAGAATTGAGTGTCTGCATAAAAGGAGCAGGAATAAAAGCTTGAGCTGCTTCTCTGGAAACACAAAATTCCAATGGGCTCATTTCTAGTTTCTCTTGAATACAGGGATGAGGCAAACTGGGCTGGAGTTGTCAGCTGAAATGCAGTGAAATGGAGTGTATTGAGCTCAGCTAAACCGATCCTGAATGTAGGTGAACTTTGCAGTCCTTCAGCCTTAAAAAACCATTGGAGAGAAGGAAAAATTTCCATTATTTTAATTTAACTTGTCTCTTTGATTGAGATCTTGCATTTCAGAAACTCACTTTTAAGGACAGAAACTCTCTAGAAATGAAACGCTTGCTTTTGCACTGAAGGCAGAAGCTCACGGTTCTGTGGAGGAAACCAGGGGGATGTTCTGACTCCTCTGATTTATACATGAGCTGAAACTTCTTTTTTCCTGTAACTGAGCTGCTGTGAGAAAGGCCAGGGTGTCGAAACAGGAAGCCTTTGTGTGTGTACATGTAAATTTGTGTGCACAGCCCCCCTTGCACACCTGTGTGCACTTTCCTGTGTGTTTGTGGCATTCATCTTCCCCGAAATGTGTCTAGACAATGCTGCAACACCAAACCAAGGCGTTTTATTTGCCACAACAAAAAACCCTGTGCTGGAGGAGAAATTATTTGGCTGTTACCTGGTTCAGCTTTGTGTTTTTCCCCACCTCTTCTTTTTGTTCTCCCCTACCATCAACACATCTGCTTTCCTACCCTAAACATTTTGTGCTGGCATCAGCGATTCAAGGCTGGGTCAAAAACTTGCTCCTGCTCTTCCAAGGGGCTTGGAAAGGCTGAGCAGACCTGGCTTTGCTCACGTATCAGGGGGACCAAAGAGGACATCCAGGTGTCACTGAAAGCAAAATCTCTGACCCAGAGCTGGGTAAATGTCCCATTCCCACAGGCACGAGGGATGCTGTAGCAGTCCCCAAACTGCCCATCCTGCTGTGGGCTCTCTGGGGACATCCCAGCCCTCAATCCTCTCTCCCATCCCCTGCTGTGGGTTCCCCAGGGCCACCCCAACCCTCACCCCTCTCTGCCACCCCTCAGGTTGCCATGACAAGGCCGTGCTGCTCTATGAGTACGTGGGGAAGAGGATCGTGGACTTGCAGCACACGGAGGTGCCGGATGCTTATCGAGGGAGAGGAATAGCCAAGCACCTGGCAAAGGTACGACCCCAGCCACCCTGACGGGCAAGAGCTGTTCTATCCCAGCTCTGCCTAAAGATCCTGGCTGGAGCCAGGCCCCATCACGTTGGAATTGCATGTGTGCCCTGTGGGAATCCTGCTCTGATGGGAGATGGGGTGGCTGGTGGGGCAGATGGAGATCTGGGGGCAGACATTGCTGTTTCTTGTGGCAAGAGGAGCTGGGTAAATGTCAGCAAATCCAGCCACTCACTCAGAGACAACCCATTCCTCTTCTCAGCAAAAAAAAAACATGTGCAGGGTTGATGGTTCACCTCAGCTGAAGCTGGACCCTCCTCTCAAACCTTCACTGCCCTCATGAGCCCTTTGCCTGCCTTGGGCCGTGCAGGGAGAGCTAAGGAGCCCTGAGCACAACGGTGGGGAGACTGTGGGGTGGTGCTTTGGGGTACAGCTGCTCCCTGGCCCTGTAAGTGGGGACAAAGGGGTGATGAGGGTGAGCTGGATCACCTGCGGCACAGCATCCACCAGGCTGGATTTGCTGGGGGTTAAGCTGGGGACTCTGGTGAGGTGGTGGCTGTGGCAGGACAGCTGTGCTCTCCCCTCAAGCCTCTCCCTCCACCTGCCTGGCACAGGGGGTGCCTGAGGGAGCCCTGCTGCTTTCCCCATCTGGGTGAGGGCTACAGGACTCCCACAAGGCTTCAGAGGGGAGGGGAGGCTGGGGGTGCTGGTTGTAACTCCCCTGATCTCTCTTGGCTGCAGGCAGCCCTGGATTTTGTGGTGGAGGAGGACCTGAAGGCGCACCTGACGTGCTGGTACATTCAGAAATACGTCAAGGAGAACCCGCTGCCGCAGTACCTGGAACACTTGCAGCCTTAAGGCAGGACTGCTCCCACACCAGCACAGCTGTCCCTGACTGTTCAACGCGGCCTTCGCTTCTCTGCAGTCTCAGGAAACCCCTTCCCACACTCACAATTCCCGGTTTTTTAAGCGTGTCCATGCGGTGCGTGAGTGTGGGCACGACCTCCTCCTCTCTGCCCACGTGTGAGCATGGCTATCTACAGCCCCTGGGCCAGGCTGGCTCTGGGCACACGTGGTGCCTCCCAGTGCTTTTCCCAAGCCAGGGGATAGAAGAGGGTGATTTTTTTCCACCAAACTCCATCACAAAGCCAGGGGATGACTTGTTCTGCACCTCATCCTCTCCCCTCTGCTTGGTGACAGCTTTGAACTTGTTAGGGGATGTTGGTTAGGGGTGGTCATGGGCTACCAGCCCCCCTTTCCTCCAGGCAGCTGGGGAGATGCTGTGGATTAAGCTTTGTGGGACAGAGGGAGGTGCTGGAGGAGCCCCAGCCCTGTGTCCGGTTCATCCCCTGTTGGACACCAAGCCGTGTCCAAGCCCACGTGCAACACATACAGGAACATGTGGACCATGGTGGCACCTCGAGGGCTTTGCTGCTCTGGCTGTGGAGACACTGGGATGGTGACACCTTTGAGCCTAAAGACAAGAGCCGTGTGTGACTTGGACTGCAGAGGCTGTGGCAGAGTCTGTGCAGAAGAAGAAACGTGGCAGAGTTGCAGATGCTGCTGCCTGGAGATGCCAGCTCCTGTACACAACCCTGCTTCTGTACACAACCCTGAAGTGGCATCCCATGGGTCATGGACTGTTATTCCTGTCTCCCTGCCCTTGGTGTGGACTCAGCCTGCTCAGGAGAGGAGACCAGCCCCACAGCCAGCCCTGGCCTAAGTGACAAGGGACATCCCAGGGCACCAGGGTGGTTTCCTGCAGCTGAAGAGGAAGGCTCCCCCCATCTCCCTCTTCTCAATCTCTACATCCCTGTCAGTGCCCCAGATCAGCCTCATCACAACATCCTGAGAGCAGCAGGGTGAGACCTCCAGGACCTGCTCCTGGCCCATCTCCAGGGCTCAATGTTGGAGGCACCTGCATCCATGTGGATTCCTATGGCTTCTCCTTACAGCCTTTGGAAAGAAGCCCTGGCTCATGGCATTACCTGTCTGCTCAGCAGCCTCCTCACAGCTCCAAGCTCAGGGCACTGGCAGCATCGTGGGGACCTTGGCCAGCAGCAGGAACAGCTTCATTTCATGATCTTACCTCCACGATGACGATCCTGTAGCACAAGGCAGCACTGCCACGCTCAGATGTAGAGGTAACACCATGACGGCAGGGCGCTGCCAGGTTCCAGCTTGCCTGGCTTTTCCAGGGCCTGAGCTCCACCTCAAAGCATCTCACACTGAGCTCTCAGGATTTTGCAGTGTCCCAGGGCAGGGCAGTGGTGAGGGAGATGATGTTTTCAACCCACCCAGCCCTGAGCAGCTGCTGGGGGCTGCAGCCAGGCAGGAGATGGAGATCCTCTCACCTGGAGACCAAATCCAGACCTTGCTTAGCTCAGCAGGGACTAAAGTTTACAATCTGTGCCATGGAGTGACTGAAGCCCCAGGTGAGAGGCAGCTCAGCCCTTTCCCAGCACCAAGTCCATGGCAGCAAAGGCAAAAACTACAATCTTCTCTCCTGGTTGGGGTGGCCAGAGATGGAGACCCTGTGCCAGGATTTCAGCCTGAGCTGTCCCTGGCCACCAGCTCAAGGTGAACCCTTGCTGGCTGCCCATCACCAGCATAGGGCAGCCCTCTCAGGCTTCCAGACATCCCAAACTCCATCCCTGCCCATACCCACCACCTATGCCAGGGGTCAGAGCCACCTCTGCCTTGTGCTGCTCAGGAAAGGCCTTGAGCTCAGCCCTACCTTTGCTTCATTTCTGCCCTCCTGCTGCTTATTTCACCCAGGCTGTGACCTTTAGGATGGCTTCGAGGGACTGGGAAAGGGTGGCAGGTGACAAACTAAAGGGGCTCAAGAAGAAATGCGGGCTGCTAAATGTTCCATCTTTAACATGCAAAGTTACAGGAGCAAGGCTGGCTCTGGTACTGCTGTGATGACTGAACCATCCCTTCTCTTGATTCCAAGGTGAAGATGAACGGTTTTCTCCCCTGGAAGCCAAGATAAGACACTTGTGTCTTTGCCACAGCAGGGCTGAGTGCTCGGGAGTGATGTTTGAGCCCAGTGCTGCAAGCCTCTGTCCTGGTTTTGTGCTCATTTCCCAGTTGTACCAGCTCGCTGGAGGGTGTGCTGTGCTCAGTCTGGGCAGTGTCCCAGTGTCCAGCCAGGCTCTGGAGCCCCTTGTGCTGCTCTGGCAGGAACCTCGTGCTTCCCAGCGCTGGATCACCCGCAGCGATCGCTGCCTTAAATCAGGCACAGCTCACGGTTCTGCTGCTGCTTCCCTTCGAGGTGCTACAACCCCCTGGGCATCTGACCTGACAGAGACGTGCGCCAGTGTCTGTGCCAACCATTTCTCTGCTGTGCCCATGCTCTGTTCCCTTCCTCCTCGATGCCAGTGAATAGCAATACCCGCAGGTCACCAGCGATGCCGCAGTCCACGGTGCTCTTGTGACCCTGCAGGGCCGAGTGGGACCTGCCTCGGGGTCACTTGGTGCTGGGTAGCCCTTCCCTGCCTCCCCCCCAGCTGTCTTTTCCCAGCTGGTCTCTGCAGAAAGGAGCTTTTTGAGTCCTGTGCTGCCCCTTGGTGCTGATTAAGCCTGGAGGAGTTTGGGATCTTGGACTCTCCCCAGGCAACAGGAGCGTGGAAGTGGTTTGGTTGAATACTGAGCTCCCCAAACCCATTTGAACTACAGACCTTTGGTGGGTGGGGGAATGCAGGTGGCTGTCAAACCTGCTTCCACAGCCCCCAACTTGAAACACCCCTTCCCTCATCCACTCTCCAGCGTTGTCTTCCTCTGTCCAAGGTTTCCGTTCTGTTGGATTCGGTGGTTACGATGTGCCTTTCCTTCTCAGGACCTGTTACAAACGACCTTTCTGCTCTTGTTTATGTTTAACATTTATCTTGATCCCTCCCTCTGTCATACTATAAAACATGAACATAATGCATGGAATACAATACAATAAAGTGTGGCTTAACTGAGCTGCAGTGGCTGTGCTGCACCGGGGGGGAACCATATGCTCCCATTGCAAATGAACAGTAGGTAAGGGGTGAAATTACTGTGTTTTATTTGAGGTCACAGGGCTGGCTGACCTCATGATGACTGTGCAGAGCTCAGGGTGAGCAGGATCACAACTGGTTCCTCTCCTTTGCCAGCTGATCCAACCCTGCTCACCTTCATCTTTGCTCCTTAGGATTTCAGGCCAGTCTTTGGGAGTTGTCCTGCAAATGAGCAGACACTCAGTGTTTATATCCACTGTTTTAAGATGAAAATATTTAAATATCCAGCTCTTGTGCTTCAGAGCAAGGTGGGCAGGCAGGTGACTCAGAGGGACACAAGGCACTTCCCTCCTGGAGCCAGCACTCCTCTGGGCTGGGAGCACAGCACAGCACTCAGGATCACTGCAGGGCATTTGTGTCACTTCCCAGTACTGAGTGAAGGCTACAGAGGCTGAGGCCGGAGTTTGGATAACTCAAATTGCCAGGACGGTTGGGGTGGAGAACAGTTATGGTTGGATCCAGCCTGACAAGCAGCCCCTGGGCTGCAGCAGGAGCGCGGGGTTTGCTGCTCCCGAGGGACAGCACAGGCACTTGGGATCTGTAGCTGGGCTGTTGCTGGTAACACACTCTGTTTACATTCCACATTCCAGACAGTCCATGCTCCGGCCTGTCCCAGCACTGCTGCACGTTCTGCCGGGCTGGGCATGCTTCCCAAACACCTCCTTGTTCCTGTGAATGCAGCGTTTACCTCCCCCGAAACAGCTGCCCCCCAAAATACAGCTGGGAGAGCAGCGGTGTGGGAGGGCCCCGTAGGCTGCAAGAGCAGCCTCGGGATGCCTGGGGAGGTGGAGGCAGCCGGGGTTTGTTCTCTTCAGTCACATTACATCACTTGGGAATAATGTTGTCAAAAAGAGGGTTTGTCTAGGAATGGGAGATGCAAGCCAGCTCTGTCTCCTGATGTTCGCTGTCAGGCTGGAGGAGGGCTCCAAGCAAGGAGGGGATGCAGAGCAAGGAGCTGCTGTTTGATAAAGGAAAACTTAAAATTCCTGAGAAAAAGAGTAAGAGGAGCCCTGCAGAGGATCAAGCATCGGGAGACAACCATCCAAGCACCCTGCCACAGTTTGCCCACAAAACCTTCTGATGGATCCACAGAAGCTGGGAAGCCTCTGGCAGTACCAAACCTACACTGCAATTCTAGAGAAACGTTTGGTTATAAGCTTTATATTGACTTGATAATCTTGAGGCCTTTTCCTAAGTGATTCTGTGATTTATTCCTCTTCAGAAATTTAGCTGGGGAGCCTCCCCATTCACTGCCCCTCTTTCGAGATTGATTAAGGGGGCGAAATTCATCCCAAAACCGCGCAGCCTCTCCTCCCAGGGAGGTGCTGCACGAGAGGATCCTCCATCCCTAATCCCCTGCAGGGAAGGAACCTCCTGAGTTTTTTTGATCCGGTTATTTTTGATGCTGAGGCTGCCGAGCGGCTCCCACCCTGGGCAGCCGCATCCCCTCATGGCGGGGCCGCGGGGCAGGCCGGGACTCGCCGCCACGCTCCTCCCACCGGGTGGAAGATCCCGTCGGCGGGGCCGAGCGGAGCCGAGCCAAGCAGGGCCGCTCCGTCGCCGGTGACGAGGCTGTGGCCGGGGGTCTCCCCGGGGTCTCCCCGCGGTGCCCACCTGGCCTCACCGCCCCAGTCCAAGGGACTACGCGCCCCAGAGCCCCCTGCGGCCGTGCGGCGGTGCGGGGTACTGTGGGACTTGTAGTCCTGTCGCGGGCTCAGCTCCACCCCGAGCATCGGCCGCCGCGGCCCCGCGCACTACATCTTCCGTCGGGCATCGCGGCGCGCCCGCGGGCCGCCGGCGGAGACATTTGCGAGGCGAGTGTCTCCAAGATGGCGGCGTGGGGAAGGAGGCGCGCGGGGCCCGGCGGCACCAACAGCGGCGGCGGCCGGGACAGGTGAGGGGCGGCCGGGCCGGGGCCAGGGGCGGCGGGGGCTGCGGGGCTGCACCACCCGCGGCGGCCCCGCGACCCCACGGCAAGGGCGGAGGCGCCGCGAGGCGAGCGTGGCCGGGCGGGGCGGGCGCGGGACGCGGCCGCGCTGAGGCGCGGAGGGGCCGGGGGCGCTCGGCGGGGCCGCGCCCGGGGAAGGTCAGCGCTGCCC
The DNA here is from genome assembly GCA_009812075.1 of Sialia sialis. NCBI lineage: Eukaryota > Metazoa > Chordata > Aves > Passeriformes > Turdidae > Sialia > Sialia sialis. The sequence continues at coordinate 2,839,087 of VRYO01002014.1, read as the reverse complement.
GCGGCGGGATGCGGCGCTGGGGGCCGGGTAGAGGAGGGCCGGCCCCGCGAGGCTCCTTCCGTCCACGGCTATTTTTAAAGGCGGGGAGGGAGCGGCGAGTCCTCCAGGGTGACCTCCTTCTGCCGGGGCCGCGGCGGGCAGGGAGCTCGGTACCGCGCTCCGGCCAGCGCAGGCTGGAAATACCCACGGAGCAGCGGTGGAAGTTTGGGAATCGCAACTCTAAAATGGATAGAGGGAAACAGAATCAGTTAGGTTCGAAAGACCTCTGAGATCATCGAGTCCAACCTGTGACTGATCCCCACCCAGCCCAGAGCACCGAGTGCCACCCAGTTTTTCCTTCAACACCTCCAGGGACAGTGACTCCACCGCCTCCCAGGGCTGCCCATGCCAGTATTTAATCACTCTTTCTGTGAAGAAATCCTTCCAAATGTCCGACCTGAACCTCCCCTGGCACAGCTTAAGACAGTGTCTGGTCGAGCTACTTTAAAATCTGTGTGCACAGCTCTCCACCTGCTGAAAATGTCTGGGTTTATCCCGCATTTCCTGACGTTGGCATTTTTCTGTTCTGCCCCAGGGCTGACTGATGTAACCGGCAGCTGCTGAAAGCTGCTGCAGTGTTTTCTGAGTTTTCCTTTGTCCTGCCGCCTCGCCTCGAAACTCTGATATCCCTCTTAATTAGAAACTCTGATATTCCCCTTCATTTGTCTCGTGGCTTTTCCTTCACTTTGTTCCCTTGCTGTGATCCAACAGCGTTTGCTTTGATGCTGTTGAATCTACGCGGCCAAGGAGAGCCACAAGTAGCCCTGAAAATTCTGGCGCTAATGTGAATTGCAGGAATGCTGCCCGTGTTCAGGGAATTGAAAAGTAATTGAACTGGAAGGGCCAATGGAATTCCTGTATCAGCATGGTTTAAATAAACAACTAAGAATACCACAGTGGCAAAACTGTCTGCACCCAGTGCTGGCACTGCCCCAGCACAGGAGGTGGGGAGTTTTTATGTGGATCTTTCATGTGGCAGACGTGTCCAAGAAACAGAATATGGAAAAGAATACGTAATAACTTCAGTTATTCTTCCAGGGTGAAAATTGACGCAGACTTAAAAGTGAGTTGTTACCGTGCAACTTCATCTGTGACCTGTACAATAATCTAATTGTTGTTTGAGGTGATCTTTTTTCAAAGCTGTGATTGCTCTTGATCTTATGATCAAAAATATTCCTAAACACGAGTCACTCCATGAACCTGCTGCATGTATGTTTTTTTTTCCTTTGCCAGTGAGAAGGGTATGGAAGAGAACAGAACAGCAGATCCTCCTCTGAGCAGCGTTTCACAACCTCCATCAAAAGCTGGTGGTTCTTTAGGGGTAACCCTGTACAAACGTGACAGGAGGATAATTCCAAAAGGTGTAGAGTGATGTCAGCGAGGTGCTGCTTCTTCCTGGCAGTTGCAGAGCAGGAGATGTGGATGACTGGGCCTCTGCCTCCATCCCAAGCCACACCTGCCCGTCTTGTTGGGCTGCTGCAGCACCGGTTGTGCAAAGGCAGCGCTGACAGACCTGATGTCATCACATGATGACATGTGCTTTTTATAGGGTGAATACAGTTTTCTTACTCTGGGCAGGATTCTTGTCCAAAGACACGTTCCTTTGAACTGAATGTGCTGATCCAGTTTTCCTGGTAACTTCAAGGAGTGTTTGTAGTTGTCAGCCAGCCGCTCTAAAAAGCAGCTGTGTGTCAGAGGTGATGTGAGGAGACTCAGCACTGAATAAAATCCTGTCTGCTGTCAGACTAGAGCAGCTTTCATTTCAAACCATTTAAAAAAAAAAAAGAAAGACCAGTATATCTGTGGAGACTTAGTCCCTTCACAAGTGACTTTATTGATACAGAGAAAGCTGTAATTGGTTAAAAAGTGCTTTCCTTGCTTGGAGTGAATGTAAGGACATTAATTTCAAAGGATGTTGACTGTGAACTCCAGCTGGCTCTGGTGGCAAAATAATAATGTTAAACAAAATAACCAAAAACACTGAAGGGAACCAACTAAATATTTGTTTTTCTTCATTCTGGATAGACTCTTTAATGGAGCCTGTCTAAAGGGAATTGTTAATCTGTAGACCAAAACAACATTTCATACAGAACAGACACTAGATTGTACTGGGTGTTTTTGTATAAAAGGCAGCCCGGTGCCGCCAGAGCAGTGGGACAGCATGTTGTTTGTTCCCCTGGGAGATGTTCTGAGAAACTCTGGAAAGAACAGCTTTCATATCATCACCACTGCCTGCCCTGGCTCCTCTGTGCCCTCACAGAGCTCTCCTTTCGCTACCTGCACTGCTCAGATTTCTGCTACTCTGCTTGCAGCAATGATTGACCTATTTCCATCAGCCTGGCTAATCATTAGTTGGCTTAAAATTGTCACCTCCTTGTTGTCTAGGGGCTGGATTTGTTTTAATGGTCTGGTGATGTTTTCCTTAGTGTTCAGGGAATGTCGTCCCTCCCTAAGGCTGTTTGAAGAGCTTCCCAATGTTCTCCTGTCCTCTTTCCTATTTGAATTAAAGGTGCATCTTTTGAATTCAAGTCTTGCTTTATTGCCATGCATTTCCTGTTCTTCCTCTGCTTGAGTGCCCTTCTTAAAGCCCCAAGCTTACAGCCCTGGCTGAGGGCTTGAGCCTGGTAGATTGTGGGGACTTTGAGCAGAGAAACAATTCTCCAGGTGTTTAGGGTGGGATGTGTTTGTGCTTTCTGTGCACCATATCCTGAGTAGAAGCACACTGGGGAGTATGACTGGGAGGTGGTACATTTCCACTGAGAATTAAAGCCAGGCCACAGCTCATTCCTTAATCTTGAAATTAAATTAAATTTCAGGAAGGATTTATGTTGGAGGGAGGGAAGTTTAGTGTTTGGATTTGTCATGCCTTGACTCTGTTGACTTCCCCCAGCTTGGCTGAGATGCTGACAATACTCCCAGACATGCTTTGGCCATCTGTAATGTCCCTTTTCTGAGATCTTGCACAGCCAGCATGAAACTCCCCTTGCACTGCTCAGCTGGACTGTGTGTGCTGCTTGTGACCAGGTGTTATCACACTGCTGCAAGCTTCTCCTTTCTTATTTTTTTAGCTACTTATCACACTGGTCTTCATTTTCAGTTAATCTGATTGTTTGGTGCTCCGAGCAAAACTCTTGCCCAGGAAAGAAAACTTTAACAAAACTTGACCTATGTGTTATTGGAGGGGCTCAAATGAAATTTTATTTTTGACCAGAACTATACTTGAGCTTTGTGCAGCTTAAGATTGTTTCCAATAGATTTTTTTTTGAGCATTTGCAGAACTGAAATAGTTGGATAACTTGAAACCCTCACCAAAAGTCTGTCTGGCAAGTGCTTTTGGATTGAAGGCAACAAACTCAGGAGGCTCATTCCTTCTCCCTGCAGGTGGGCAGTGGTAGGAGGATGCCGAGGGCTCTGCCAGGATGTTTTCCCCTGCCATGTTCTCAGTGCTCTCTTCCTTTGTTTCTGCTTTTGCCACTTGGCACCTGGCAAAACTGAAGGTCTTGTCCCATGGAGTGACATTGTGCCTTCTCTTTAGAGTGTTACTTACTTCTTCATCCATAAAGATTATCCAATTGAAATTTGCATTTACCAGGCAGGCTGCTGTTTTCAGGAGCCTGCTTCCAAGGTGGAGACAGAGAAATGGAACTGCTCTGAGGACTGGAACTTCAGAAGAAATTTTTTTCCTGTTAGGGTGGTGAGGCCCTGGCACAGGTTGCCCAGAGAAGCTGTGGCTGCCTCTGGATCCCTGGAAGTGTCCAAGGCCAGGTTGGATGGGGCCTGGAACAACCTGGGATAGTGGAAATTTGTCCCTGCCCATGGCAGGGGCCTGGAACTGGATGGGCTTTGAGGTCCTAAACCATTTCAGGATTTGATGAGCTGCTGGAGCTGCAATTGTTCACCCTCTCCTGGTGCTCTCCCATATTTCCATGTTAGGAAGACAATCCAAATGTAATTTGAAGCTTGCTCTATAGCTAACACACTTCTGCCCCTCCTGCTGCTGCAGCTCTGTTAACAATGGGTTCCTTATTTATAACTTTGGCAATACCAAAATTTGACATCATTGAGTTTTAAGAGATTTATATCTTGCTGTGCTGAACAGCTGAGAGTTCTGTCGCATTCCCTCATCCAGGCATTCATTCAGCACCAGGAATGAGACACTAAAAGTTCTCAAATACAGAATGCCTGAAGCTGTAGTAGAACAAATATTTGCATATAAGACTTAGAACTATTCCTACAGAATAGCTGTGCAACTTTTTAACTGTGCTCTCTTATTTAGAGTGGGGAGGAAGGTCCTAGAAAATAATTTGAGTGAATAATAGCAACCCCTTTGCTTTTAGGCTCTGATCTGTCTAGTAAAGAGCCCATCAGGCTTCTGAACACCTGACAGCATTTTATTTACTTTTCTTTTAAGTAAAATGGAGTTTATATAAAGTCCCCACACTTGATAAGTGGTGGATGCCAGCTCAGGGTTGCTTGCACAGCTCTGCAGTTGTTTGTCATGGCCAGGGGTGGGTGACAAGCTCCAAAAGGCAAACTCCACGGCCTCCAGCAAATCCAGTTTGAGCAGATCCAGTTGCTTTGACTGGATTTGTTGGTGTGCAGCTGCTGTGTTCAGTGGAAAGGCTGTGTCAGGAGAGTTGTCTCTGTGAAGTCCTCAGCTGAAACCTCCTCAAGCCCACATATCAGTGTCTCTTTCTGTATCATCTGAAATCCAGTTTTCAGTTTTCCATGCTCCAGGGGCAGCCAGTTCTTGTGTGTAAATAATACATTATAACCCCACTTCTCTGTGAGAAATAGAGACTTGTTGCCTGCCTTGCTGACTCTCCACATGTCCTAGTCAGCAGATACCTTTTCATTTGTCACTTTTTGGATTGGCAGCTTCAGCACTATGATACAGATTTATTCTTGTTTTAGAGGACTCATTTGGAGAGACAGCACAGTTGGGGGGCAGACTTTTTCAGGGACATAGCCTTTGTGCTGTTCAGTTCCCAGTGATTTTTTATTTTTCCCAGCAGAACATACTTTAAATTCTGCTTGTTTTGGCATTGGAGTACTGTGCTTTTCTCTGCTTAATTGTTACAAAGCCCCAGAGCCTGGCAAGCCAGAAAATTCCAGAGGAGATGGACAGTGCTGCCTCTGGCCAGCGTGTTGGATTCCTGCTGACTGACAGGTGGCTGTTTGTGGTGTGGCTCCGCTTGTACAATGAGAGTGGAGGGAAAAAAGGAGTGTTCAGAGGGAAGAACAGGCAAGAGCTGAGCGAGGACAAGTGAGGCTGATGGGTTAGTGCCACCTGTCCTGGTGCTGAGCCTGGAGAAATCCCGTGGAATGTAGATTCTGAATTCCTAGAGTTGGAAGCTCAGTTCCCATGGCTCTTGTGCAGGCAGGGAAGGAATGGGCTCCCTTCATCCACATTTTCAGTGATGACAGGGACATCTGGAATGACAACAACTGCGCTGTCCTTAAGCCTCTGGGAAGTTCTTAGTTGAATTTGGATTCTGCTTCTCTGTTTTGCAGGCCCACCTGCATGTTCCCAGGTTTTACAAAACACTGAAAGTTCTCCTTGTTGGAAATACTGATTTTGTCTGGAGGGTTGTGTTAGCACTGGGTTGGCTTCCAGCTTGAAAATGCCTTTCAGCAATAGCTTTTCCATGAAGTCATTTTGCCCTAGCAAGTGGTTTCACAAAGTCATGGGTGGTGGTTTGCAGTTACCTTAAGCCTCTATGTCTTTTGCAATAAAACTGGAATTTTTGATTTGGAAGAAGCTGCACTTGGAGCAGCTGTTATCAGGGAAAAGAATCCTTGGCAGAAACCATGACCAGCTGTGTCCTTGGTGTCAGTGGAAGACCTGCTTAACTAGCTTCTTGTTAGAAACTCCTTATAAGGGTCCTGTCTTTGTCTTTAATTTTTTTTTCCTCTAAATACCTCTCAATTCACTGCAGAACATCAGAGCCCACAACATCCTGTGCTGAAAGGGTTAAAGGTAATTTTCCCAACAATGTCTGACAAATTCATTGCCCTAAAGAAGCCCCCGGCATACACGGAATTAAAGTGGATTTTTATTTTTCTTCCTACCCATGAACAGGCCAAGGGGGAAATGCACTGCAAAGAACTCAATAACTACATTGTAAGTTGAGTTTTCCTTGTAGGTTATATAAATTCCAGCTGGACTTTTAATGAAACTGCTTATGACTCTGCTTTGGGAGAGGGTGGTGCCTCTCAGGTCCTGCTGGTTGATGTTTGCTGCTGTTACAAACGCAGCCATGTCTGCAACAGCTTGTAATTTAACAATATTCTTGATTACAGCTGGCCACTGCTCAATCCCCTTTGCAGCCTGAGTGGAGCTGCACATTAAGGATAATGTTTGGCAACAGCAGCTTGTGAATGTGTATTTTTCTCCCTTATTTTCCAGTGCATGCACATAAGTACCACTGTACTAATGGAGCAAAAAGTGCTCATTCTGTTCTCCACATCAGCAGTGTGTTCCTCCCAATATCACGGGGGTCTGAATGCTGTTGGGATGAGGCGGTTTTGTCTGCTGTGATTAGGTCAGATGTGTGATTTGTTCTCCTTCTGCTAAAGGAGTCTGCTAGATATTTTTATCTTAGCTGGGCCACGTGCTCAGTTTTCCTCTGGTTAAGCACAAGTATGTCAGAAATATTCATTTCTGCTTAGAAGAGAGGATTTTGCCTGATTCTGATAGATAGCTTTGTACCCTTTCTCAGAGCAGGTGAACATTATAATCCTATTTCTTAGCAGTCTGTCCATGAATGTGCAGATATAAGGTGATGTGGTGAAGAGGGTGGAGGGAAGGTGGAAAATGTGACATTAGGTAGTGAAAGCTGCTGGTCCAATTCAGTCCTGACTCCCCTGAGCAGGAAATGTGCTCCCAGGTGAAGTGAGCAGCTCTTTCTTCACTGCTTTAGCCTGCCTGGGTTACAAACTTTTCGTGTCTTGCTTTGCTGCATCCCACTTCAGGAGGGGGAGTGAAGCATTCTGCACAAACTGAATGCTCTGCTGCATTCTTCACCTTCCCTTTCAGCAGTGTTCCCTGGCCATCCCTGTTGGATTTACCATGGAGTTACTAGGCTGTGTCAATATGGAGGACTAAATAGCAAACTGCATCAGAAAGCAAATGTGTTCATCTGGAGATGCATCCTCTCTCCAAACCTCCCAGAGCAGCTTGTCCTCCTGATCAATGAGCTGCTTGTCTTGGTTTCTGTGAAAGCTCCTGAAGTCTGTGTGGTTCATTCAGTGATGTGTTGTGGTCACTAAGGTGTGGCACTTCTGCTCTCTCCAAAGCAACTGCTTGGGTGTTGGTTTGAAAAACCATTTCAGGACTGTTACAAGACCCTATTTCTCAAATTGTTCTAGAACCTCCAAGTTAGGAAAAGGTAAGAAAAATATGTTGCCTTCTTTTGTGATGAATTATTGTACAGCAGGAGTAATCAGCTGATGTGAAATGAAGCTTGAGTTGAGAAGCTGCTGGTTGTGAAACACAGGCAGTGACCTTGAGGGGCTGCTCTCACTTGGGACACTCGTGTCCTGCTCTCCCAGCCGGGTGGGTGAACAGCCTGTCCTTCAGCCCTGTAGTTTTAATTCTTCATTTCCCCTTACCAGGGTGACCTTGTCCTCCACGGACTGTTACATTGTGCACGAGATCTACAACGGGGAGAACGCTCAGGACCAGTTTGAGTACGAGCTGGAGCAGGCGCTGGAGGCGCAGTACAAGTACATCGTGATCGAGCCCACGCGCATCGGGGACGAGACGGCGCGCTGGATCACCGTGGGGAACTGCCTGCACAAGACGGCCGTGCTGGCGGGCACCACCTGCCTCTTCACCCCCCTGGCACTGCCAGTAGATTATTCTCACTACATCTCGCTGCCCGCTGGAGTGCTGAGCGTGGCTTGCTGCACCCTCTACGGGATCTCTTGGCAGTTTGATCCCTGTTGCAAGTACCAGGTGGAGTACGACGCCTATAAACTTTCGCGCCTGCCCCTGCATACGCTCACCTCGTCCACCCCCGTGGTGCTGGTGAGGAAGGACGACCTGCACAGAAAGAGACTGCACAACACGATAGCACTCGCTGCCCTGGTGTACTGTGTAAAGAAGATCTATGAACTCTATGCTGTATGACTTCAGCAGGGAAGAGAGAAACCCACAAAGACAAGTGTATTAAGACTCCCACAGTAACATTTTTGTTTTTCCTCTTCGAGAAGCGGTGGAGACTGGGAAGGATTTGGTTTAATAGAAGCTGTTATTTTTCAAATAACACATCACTGGTGCACCAAGGTTTTTCAGTTCTTCGTTACACTTGAGATGTGGATGTGTGGTGACTTGAGATCCGTATGTTAGGCCAGGGGAGTCAAATCCAGCAGCAGAATGTCAGTGAAAGAAAGCAATAGAAAGAAGGGGTGTGAGAGCTGCTTTCTTTTTTTCTTTTTTTTTTTTTTTCTTTTTTTTTTTTTGGGAAACATTTAAGTATATTGTTTAATTGTATTACACAGAACCAGACAGAAGTTATCATTGACCATTAAAGGATGAGAATTTGAAATGCTCAAGCTCTCTTGTCACTGTTATCATAGTGATATCACTTTAAGTGTCCAGATACAAACACATTCTGCTCAGTTCTTGTATGAGCTCTTCCTGAGGTGGATGCATCTCCTCTGAAATGCCACGTGCAGGGCTGGGGGCTGCCAAGGTGAGAGCCTCCCAGTCCTCCCTTTGTGCTGTGCCCTGACCACACAATTCCACTGCTTTTGCCTGGAGCACAGGAGCTGCCTGCTCCTGCTGTGAGGCATTCCACATGACTGCATCTTATAACTGTGTTACCTGAAATTTCAGAATTCAGTCCTGTGCATGAATCCCTTTTTTAGCTCTAAACTCAAAATCTTGTTCTTAGAATGGGCAGCGTTTACACTTCTGTGAGATCTGCCAGTTATTTTTAAAAGATAGGGGCTTGCTGTCTGTAATCTCCTCCCCCCACATGGAGAAGAGGTGTGGCTGGCGTTGGCAGGGCCAGCCTGGCACAATTCCAGGTGTTACATTTGGAATAGGAGAGCAAAGGCTGCAGTGTGAGCTGCCTGTGCACTGTGTGCTCCCTGCCCCAGTGGGAGCTGCAGCCTGACCTTCACAGCTGAAACACCAACCTTGCAAGGGGTCAGACCCCAAATTCTGCCTTTCTGTCTTCATCTCTCCAAACTGCCACAGCAGGCCCCAAGGACTCCCCCTGTCCTCACCTCCATGGGCTGTTCTGACCTCGGTTCTGACCTGTGCTTCTCTGCTGGGGCAGATTTTCTGTGAGCAGGGCATACAGACGGTTGTGTGTGTGCTGGGCAAACTGGGTTTGCTGGGTGTTCCCAGCCCTTAGCACCAGCACAGGCACCTGGACTGAGTGGGCTGCAGGGAGCTCCAGTGGCAGTGAGACATTTCTGGGTGGCAGCAGCCCTTTGTACAGTGGCTGAGCTCTCTCCCTCCCTCCAAGGTTAAAAGAAGCTGGGATCCAGAGGGTCTATTTATAGCAACAATGTACAGTTGCCTTGGCAGAGCAGAGAAATGCAGCTGCTTCATCTTTCAGTGGGCAGCCTGCCCTTCCACCCTGACACATTTCCAGAGTCCCTGCTGATGGATTTGAAGCCAGTGGCACATCTGCCACAGCTAATACAGCTTATTGCTACAGAAGGCCCTGAAATACCTTTGTGCTGGCGACACCAAAGGCGTTTCTGGTCTTTTTTTACTCAACGCAGAATGATTCTCAGGGCTATTAGTTCCTTTCCTGCACCAAACTTCTGGGGTCTTGGTACTTTTTTTGTGTTAAGCTTTGGTCTGGAATGGTCACTATGACAAATTCCCTGAATGCATGGCTGTCATCAGAGACTTGAGTTAAAAATCAGCAAGTTTCCTGGAGTCTCTTATTGCAGGAGGAAAAGTGAAAAGTCAGCTTAGGTGTCACAAGGGGTAGGTCTGATTGAAAAACACAGCTGTTGCTCCATTCTGAGGTGGAGGGGCAGAGGGGCTCATTTTCCAAGGATTCTCAGTGATAATACAGCTAAAATGTTTTTTAGCATCCTGGCTGTTAGTGAGTCAGGGCTGTAACTGTGCAGGAATGAGGGGTCTTGAAGGGTATTTTAGTGCACGGTGAAATGCTAAAACAACTTCCAGAAATTCTCATCCACGTGGAGTGGTGCTGTGTCTGCTGTCCCCAGCACCAGCAGCTCAGTAGAATCAACAGTGGCTGGGGACAAACCTCCCACACTTTGCTGCCCACCCTGCCCATTGTGGAGGTGCTCTGGAGTGTGAGCATTCCCCTCAAGACAGGGAATTTACTTCCAAAGGGAATGGGTGCACTCTCAGCAACCTCTGCCTTGGAGCTGTAGTTCCCACAGTAACTACAGCAACTCCCCACACATAATTTTTCCCTCAGGCCTGATGTGTTTCACCCTCAGTGCCCTGGATGGGAGCACAGAAATGCAAAGCAGCCCCTGAATCCTTCCTGGGTAGCCACAACCTGAAACACCAGAACGTGGAGCAGCTGAACAAGCCTGGCAGAGCACACATTTCACCAAGAAACTGAGGATGTGAGCATGGGAAACACAAAAGGAAAAGCACAACTAACACCAACACTCCCCTTGTGGAGAGGTGGAGAAGGTAATGCCTTGCTTTCCTATCTTAACAGGAAAAAAGTGTCTACACACCTGAAAGCTTCAACTTGTGACTCCAACCCCAAACATTTCTGTGACACAGCCACAGCCTCAGCCACAGGGAAGGTGGCAGATGGATGTCCTGACAGCAGCAGCATTGTCATCATTAAATACATCCTGGTTCTCAGAGATCATTTGTAAATCTGTAGTGTGTAAGAAAAGGTTTTTGGGAGGAGAAGGTCCTTTTGAGCCTTTACACCTGTATCAGTTTGTGTGACCAATCCTCTGTGTGGATTCACACTGTGTAAGATAACAGGTCCCACAAATAAGGCTGGAATAAAGCATGTTGTTCTGCAGCTACTACTGGTATAATAGCACCTTGCAGGGATGCAGGGAAAAACAAAACCCTCCTGCTTTCCTTTCCTCTTATGTTATGTGCTCTGAGGAGCTGGATTAATTTCAGGATTAATTTCACAGCAATGTAATTTATTTGTCATCAGATGTGCACTCCCAGGCAGGACACATGGAAAATGCTGGCAAGTGCATGGAGGTGGCAGGAGGGGTCTGGACCTTAGTTCCTAATAGTAGAGCTTATTTCAATGTTAAGATTATTTCTGTCCTATCTGTGTGCAGAAATTCCTTTTTCCTAGTGGTGCTGATATCCCTCCCATGAGAAGAAGGGGTGAGAAATGGAATATGGCACCCCTTGAAGCTGTCAGGCTCCCTGAAGTGATACCTGAACAGGCAGGTATCATTCCCCACTGGATGTAATCCTAATTACCATCTGAGATTGCTTTAAGGCAGATTAGAACAAAGGGTCTGTCTGCTACACTCTGCATCCTACACACATGGATTCTCCAGTGCCAGAGAGTGCCTGGCATCCCCAGGATCACACCTGCTCTGAGCTGCAGGTGGCCCAGGTGTGCTGCTGTCACCTGTGCAGTGTGTCCTGGCAGCAGCTGCCTTGCTGTGCTGTTCTACCTGTTCAATGTTCCCTGCATTCCTTGGGCTGGGATTCACAGAGCACTGTCACTGCAGAATTAACTGTCCAGTACACCAGCAGGGCATGATTCAGACAGATAAAATGATGGCCAAATACACCCAAATTGTACATCAGTTGCTTCTTTAAAAGTGGCACTGGATTGAGTTTAATTTATCAGCTGACTTGGCACGTTAACAGGAAGAGGCTGTGAAGTTCCCCACTGCAAGCAGCATGTCCTGGATCAGACTGGCAGGAGTGGGAATGAGACACTGATCAGGAGAGCTCCCAGCTGAGGACTGTATTTCACAGGGTGGGGACAGCCAAGGTCTGCTGCTGTGAAGGCAGAACAGGTGGCTTTTATTTGTAGCAGGCCAGTAAAGCTGAGTATGCCTGGAGTGAGGTGAGGAGTCTCCCAGCCAGGGGCTCCCCTGACCCCTCCCCTGCAGCCTCAGCTCTCCCCCATTGTCCAAGCACCCTTCCTTCTCCAGCTGAGGTTCAGCTGCTGACTCACAGCAGTCTGAGTGAGGGAAACCACTTCCCAGTCTCCATGCAATGGTAAACAGCATTTTGAGAAAGGAATTTCCTGCAGCAACACCTCCAGTGATGTCCCAGCCGACAGCAGGGCTCAGCCTCTCCCTGCTCAGGGCAGCTGAGCCTAAGAGCCCTTTACTTTTTTCTCCTTTTTCGCTCTAGATGCCATTAAGGTGAAGAAGAGCCTGGGGCAGAGGTTCCTCAGGTAGACAGCCAGGCAGGGGGTCAGGCCAGCCACAAGCACTTCCTTCTTCTTCTGTCCCACTGCATTGAGAACCACCTGAGCCACCTCGGCCGCCGTCTGTCCCTCGGCCGTGGTCTTGTCCATAACTGCCAAGGGAAAGCTGAGTGAGCACCAAGAGCAGCAGGGAAAGCCTCACTGAGGTCCCTTCCTAGGAATGCTCTAACTGCACATGGCTGCTTGCTTTGGTTTTTACTCCAGCTGTGGATGGCAGCACAGGCAGATGTTTCTCATGGTTGGCCCAGAAGGCGAGAGTTGCTGTCTGGGAAGGCTAAATTTTGGGGCTTGCTGTTCCTAACCTGCATCCAAAGCTGGATTTTGATCCTTCAGGGCTAACATGTCCCCACCAGAGGCCATGTGTTGCAAACACACCTCACAATAACAGGGAGATGTTTTAGAAATAGGGCAGTGAGTGGTGTCTCACCTCCATAGCGAGATCCATCGGCTGTGAGAGCGTTGAGGGACAGGTTTGTCTGGATGTACCCAGGGCTCACAACTGTCACCTCAATGTCATACTGCTGCACCTCTGCTCGCAGACAGTCAAAGAAGGCCTGGGTGGCATGCTTAGAGGCAGCATCTGGAAAACAAGAAAAGGACTGTGCACCAAGGAGGAGCAGAGCTGAAGGAATTTTCACTTTCTGAGTGGATTTTTCACTGCAATGCAGCCACTTCTCAGCAAGAACCCAAGAGCTACTCCCCAGGCTCTGTTTGTTTTTGTTTAGTGAATGGCAGAACAGGTAGTGGGAGTCAGAGGCAATTTAGGAAAACAAAATGTAAACTCAAGTTAGAAACTGGCTGGGATCCTGAGCTTAATATCACAGCCCTGCCAAAGCACTCCAGAGTGAACCCAAGCTGCCTCCCACTCCTGATAAAGGAGACCCAAAGCCTTTGGAAGGCAGAGCTGGCTGCCCTGCATGTGCTGAGCACTGGGGACTTGCAGAGCAGGTTCAGGGCTTGGCTGCACACATGGCAACACCAGATCACCCAGGCAGGCAGAGCAGGGAAGCGTGGCCTAGGGCAGGATTTTCCCCCATGAAATGGTTGAGTGACTCCTTTTGGTCACTGCCTGTGAGTGCCACCCCCACAGCAGCAGCACCAGAGCCAGCTCAGCACAGGCTGCACTCCCAGGCAAGGGCTGAGCTCCTGCTGCCAGATCCACGTGGCTCTGGGAGCTCCTCAGAACATATTTCCTGGAGCAGTTGGACCCACATCACCTGCAAAACCCCATGGCTCAGACATTCCAGGCTCCCCCCAACTCAGCATCATTCCTGACCCACCATAAGCCATCACCACTCTACTTCTGGTGTTGACTTGCAGTGATTTACAGATGCTGGTGTATCAAATCTTCTCCTCTTAGTTCATCCATCTTTTAAAAGGCTTTTATTTTTTTTTTCAATAATCCCACCAATATTTCTTGTCATAACTAATTTAGCACGAAGAGTTTGCTGGATCAAGATTGTTTAGGCTTTTGCTCTGGCATTGTTTGTACCATGGCACTTTATAATTTATTAAAACAAAAAATTCCTGCTGTCTTAAAGGAGATAATGCAGACAAATGACAAGGATAAAATACCATAAAACTATGGAATTAGAGTGACTCTCAAGTGTTAAGATAGGACTATCAAGCTGTTTTCAAAATATATTCTCCTTTTCCATCCCTTAAAAACTTTAGGAGAGATTTTGTATTTAAGAGTGCTGTCAGTGGTTTGTGACCCCACTGAGGGTGATGCACAGCTCTGCCTTCCCTGCACACAGCCAGTTCCATGGAGAGCTAAATGTGGAAGCAGGAGCCAAGTATTTATTCAGCCTGGCGCCCCAAATATGTCTTTCCCATCTTCTGTGGAGGTACTTACATGCAGATCTGAAAGGAATGCTTATTTTGCCTTGCACGCTGCTGATGGCCACAATGTGGCCTTGTCTCCTCTTGATCATGGAGGGGAGAAGTGCTAGCAAAGGACAGAAAAGACCCATTCAGACAACAGTCCTGCCATTGCTGCTGTCAAGAATCAAAGCTTTCAGAGCTCTCAGAGATGCTGAAGGGAATTACAAGATGCCTGTTCAGTGCAGGGCTTGGGACAGTGCTCGGGTTGCCTCTGACTGAAGCTGTGTCTGGCTGGGACATTCACCTGTGAGGAGATTCCTTGTGCCAGAGGCTGCACAAGGACTCTGTGGCGGCTCTGATCTCCCACAGGGTGAGCAGCAGGACTTGCTTTTCCTGCCCCCAGAACATCTTCCCATTTCCTGCAGCTGACACCCTCCAGGCTGAGCTTTCTGTGTTACCAAAGCATCCCAGGAAAAGCTGCAGCTCCACTGGAACCCCCACCATGTTCTCCAGTGTTGTGTCAGTGCAGACAGGGTAACTGGACCTCTTCCCAAGTCCCTACCAGTCTAGAGTGAGGAGACAGAACCAGGGATCATCTCCAGTGGGGTATTTCCACACAGTCGTGCCCAAACCTCCCTTCACCCTGTGCTGTATAATTAACACAAAGGAAGCTCTGCTCAGTTGTGTTGCTCTGCAGAGGCATCAGCCAAATCCTGTGGATCTCAGGTACCTTTGGTGAGGGCTATAGGTCCAAAGTAATTTGTTTCCATCACTTTCTTATCCACATCCAGTCCCGTGTCCACGATTGTGCCTCGGAAGCTGATGCCAGCGTTGTTGATCAGGATGTCCACATGACCCAAGGCCTTCAGGATCTCCTCAGCAGCATTTACCACAGCTCTGGTGTCCGAGAGGTCAAACACCACAGGGTGAGGCTCGTGTGTCTGTGAATAAACTAAACTTAGCAAAATACAGTTCAGTGCTGGATGTGCCAGCTCTGGAAGCACAGGAGCAGGGACATCCAGACCCTGTGCAACCCCAGTGCAGCAGTTTCATGTGGCAGGAATTCATGACAGAAGCAGCTTGGCTGATCTTCCTCTGCTTCTGTAGCCTGTTCCTTATCCTGAGTCTAGGAAAGGAACAAGGGAGATCTTCCTCAGGTACTAAAGTTTCCTGCTGTCTTACTAAAGGAAATGCATGTGAAAAAGGCAAAATATATCTCATGTATTTTCTGCAGAAGCCACTGTCAGCAGGCAGAGACATAAAAAATAAAAGCTAACAGAAGGAAAGTTACTTTTCCAGATTCAGTGTATGAGGTGCAGGTGTAAGGCCTCTGGGCACTCTGCACTCATGTGTTTTCACTTCCATTTCTAGCCAAGAAGACTTTTTTTGTGAGGTTTTTACAAGGAATGACATGCCAGCTCAGTGTACTCCTATATCAGCATCTATCCCTAACCACAGAGTTGCATTTTTCCTATTGCTCAAGAGAACAAACCACACGCAATTCTGTAACTTCTGTAAGAACCCAAGCAGCAATCCAGGCCACGTGAGCCTGTCCTTGTCCCACACTCACTTTTTTGCGGTGATTCTTCACAGCACAAAGCTCCTGCACCAGCTCTTTGAGCTTCTCACTGTCTCTGCCACAGAGCACCAGCTTGGAGCCAGCTGCATGGAAAGCTTTGGCACATTCTGTGGAGAAAGCACGGAAGAGAGAAAAGCAGGCATGTGAACACCAGACAAAGGACAGATCCACATCAGAGCTGCTGACAGCTAAAGCTGCTGTTTGCTGGCAGGGTCTGAGGTGGCTTCATTGCTGCTGTGTGATGGCCAGGCTGATTTACAGACAGGTCACAGCCCCATCCCACTCTCCTGGGACTGTGACAGACACATGAGAGTGGTGAGGCAGCTGCTGTGCTCACACATACTGTGCTGCTTAGACACTTACTGTGCTGTTTACACGTTCTCCCCTTTAGCTGGTCAAATTTTCCCATGCCTCTTCAATTTGACTTTATGCCCTTCTTAAGAGGGACCACAGTTACCCTGTGTGCGTCATCTAACACAGGAGTTTCAGTTTTACTGAACACCTCCAGAGATTCTGGGAGCTTGGGATTGAATGGCTTCACCAAGGTGATTCTCTTTATTGGGAGAAGCCTGGAGAAGGGATGCCAGGCTATTGTCCTCCTAATTGCATGTTCCTGTCCCCTCTGGGAGCCAGAGGGACAAACTGCTTGTTTGCACAAGGGATGACAGTGGATGGCAATGAACACACAGTAATTAGAAGTGGTCTGGTGTCTGAATAATTAGGAGTGAGAGGAATTGTAAAAGATCTTGCAAATGAATCAGTAAGGGAGGAAACTTTACTGTACAGAGGTGGAAGTCTCTGCACCCCACAGCACAGACAGAGCTCCAGCTGAATGTCTCTCCTGGAATACTAATTTCCTCTCTTGTTGATGAGAAGTACAAGATCCTTTACCACTCCCATTCTTTGGTTGAGGCAGGCAGAGAGAACCAGTTCATCTCCTTTGGCCAGTTCCTGAACACCCCAGTCCTTAGGGACAAACTCACATGCAAAGGCAGCATCAATTAAAGCTCTATTTGTTCTTTAAATGTACTCATCCTAATGAAAGGCCTTTATAGCAGAGAGCACCTTGTCTTCTCTTCAAGCAGCTTTTAAAGCAATTATAGAAATCAGAATTAGAGAATATAGCTACTGAAGCAAAACATAAATTTCAGTTGGAAAAAAATGCTCCCTGGTGTTAGTAATGCCAAGAGTTTGACTTTAGAGTGGTGGATTTGTACCATGAGAGGAAAGGTACCTTAACTCGAGGGTGAGGGACAAGGAGAAGAAGTAGAAAGTCTGGCAGAGCAGCTGGAAGTACATGAATGCAGAACACCACTTCTGGGAGGTTTTAGAGAAACAATTTGGCTTCCTGGCTTTTTCAGGATTTAGGGAAAAGACCCCTGACAGCACAAAAACAGCATCTAACTCCTTGCTTTGATGAGCTCCAATTTATACAGGGTGATAAAAATTTTCTGTACCAGATGTTCAGAGTTTCTCACTTGCAAATCTGCAGCGGCTCAGGTGGGAGCCGCATCTCTCAAAACTCAGCTCAACAGGAACTTTCAGCTCATCACTGCTTTACTCCAAGAGCTGCTCCTGCCACAGCCCCCTGCCTGTCCTGCCCAAGGTGCCCTGCTTTGGGTCCATACCTTTCCCCAGGCCAGAGGTGGCCCCTGTGATCACCACCACTGCTTCCTGCAGGTAGGCTCGCATCCGCATCCACTGCAGCAGCCGGAAGAGCGCGAAGATCCCCAGGCTGCCAAAGAGCAGCGGGAGGATGACAGTGCTGGTGAAATCCATGAGCTTTCCTTTCTGAACTGTCTTCCTAGAGCCACGGGATGAAAGGAAAGAGATCATTTCACCGTGAAGAAAAGATTTTGAATTTATTTTTCTTAACCTTGCTTTAGACCACCAATAAAGCACCACGATACCTCTGTATCTTCAGCAGATTTTCTCATCCCTTCATTTAGGCTTTGGAAAGTTCACATCAGTACCCAATTTTAAGCATTTAAACAGTAATGTGAACATCCCAGCAGGACAGTTGGCATTGCACCCTGGCAGCTGTCACATGATAAACTTGGGTTCAGGGATGTTGTCCCCCTGATTTTTCCTAAATTTACCCTCTTGTGTGGAAGTTCCTCAGGACTGGGATATATCTCCACATTCTTCTGATTGTATAAAACTGTTCAGATTTCTCTAGAACAGCCAGTACCAGAGTGTCTACAAGCCAGAGATCAGTTACTGTGTATTATCCCAATGGATATAAGCCAATCTGTCTTTTGGAGGCTCCAGGTTTTCTCTCTGAGCCAGTTATTTGCTTAACACACTGAAATCTCATCCTGGAATTGGATGCTGATACCAAGGCATATCCCTAATCTCCTTGCTAAGCCATTCCTTCAAGGGAATAGTTTATGTGACAGCTTACTACAGGGCCCAAGTGGGACTTCTGTGAAAAGGCCACCAATTTTCCCTCTGTATATCCCTTTTATCAAAGCTTGGTGTAAGAATAAAGTTAATTACAATCCCTTCCTGAAATCTTCTGGGTCACACATAAAGTCAAAACCAAACATCAGGGTATTTTCCCTTCCCTTCTTCTTTCTCATGCAGGCAGAGTTTGAACTCTTGCAGTCTGAACTGCAAGACAGGCCTTTACTGGGAAGATACTGGGAAATTCTGGGCACACACCTTGTGCTCCTTCCAACAAAAGGGCAGCACAAGAAGCACAAAGCAAGAGGTGGTTACAATGCTAAGGCAGAATTCAGTGTCACTGAATTCAGTAGGACTGAGCTTGTGTGGAACTGAGGGGATGGCAGAGGCTCTGCATG
This sequence comes from Sialia sialis, assembly GCA_009812075.1. Taxonomy (NCBI): domain Eukaryota; kingdom Metazoa; phylum Chordata; class Aves; order Passeriformes; family Turdidae; genus Sialia; species Sialia sialis. Next base: position 2,820,452 of record VRYO01002014.1, on the reverse strand, counting down.
CCATGGAACACAGCTAATGTGGAAAATGTCAGGCTCTTCCAGATATCCATCAGGGGCTTGGAGAGAATTCCTCAAATAGCTGCTCAGTGAACAGCTTGCTGAAATAGTAGTGAACTGAATAAAATAAGTATTTCTGGGGGTACAGCTGGAACACAATAAAATAACACATGAAGACAGCTCTAAATAAATCTGGCAAGGTCTGAAAACAAAGCCATTAAGTTAGAACATGACTCCTCCTGGGGTCCTTTGCAGCTTCCCATTCCCAAAGTGACTCTTGTGTGCCTGCAGTCCTTCCTGGTGTGATCCACTGGGGATAACGCAGGGAGACATCACAACAGCAGCTCCCCCAGGCACAGGGAGTGTGCCCAGAGTGGGAAAGCAGGAACCCAAATGGAGGATTCAGCTCAGGCCACTGCAAAGCATCTTATTCCTGCAGTCCTGTGCTGAGGGAGTGCACACAGAGTGTATTTTGTATTGGTTTGCAGGGCTGGTACAGCTCATTTGACATAAGAGAATGGATCTTCCCTAAAATAATTCCTGGGAAAGAGATGTTCTGACACAAGGCCACTGGATTTTCAGGCCGGATAAGGACCTGACTGGTTCATGCTCAGCTGGTCCTTGAAAGCAGCTGCCTTCTTTATGATTCCCCTTTTTTGCTCTCTCAAAGGCCTCTTGAGATTCACAACATGAGGTGTGGGCAGGGGCAACAGGTGCTGTGCTGACATTGGGCTTACAGGACATTCTGGAATCAAAAAAAAAAATCTTCAGCCCATGTTTAGACCCTTTCATTATTTCCAAAGTGAGAGCTGACAGTGGCACTTCCTTCATGAGGCTCTGGTTTCAGTGAAATGCAGGTGAAAAGGTAACTGGAAAGGGGGGGTTTTCCTGACACCTCTCCTAACTAAAGCACACTAAGATCTGAAAAATATTTCCAAGTCTTTTGTTGCTTTCCTTTCCTTTTTCTCCATGTTACACACAGGAACTGGGCAGATTGTCCATCTCTGCCTGAGGGCTCCAGCAAACCAAGAACCCAGGCAGGAACAACAACCTGCTCTGGCAGCTTCCAGGCTGGAGTCTGAGCCAACAGGTAACAGGTCTGGGGAGGGGAAATATGGGATGGGGAAGAGAAGGGAGAGGAGTGAGAGAGAGGATTTGCCAATCAGAGATGTAAATCTCTTCATATTGGGACATGCAGATGCGGCACCTTCTTCTAAGGTGCTCAAATGGTCTCTTAAAAAATCCCAAAACAAAGAAAATCTCAGTTCAGCCAGACTTGAGAGAAAGGAGAACTCAGCTAAATAAATTGAGACAGAAGAACTTCTGTAGCACTTTAGACCCACAGCAACAAGTTTTGCTTTGATTTCATGACTTGCTTCTACCACAAACCCAACTTTAGGTAACACTGAAATAGCCAAAGACATCCCAGAGCAGGTAATGCTGTGTGGCATTAAAAACAGGGTGAGGGTGGGGAACACATGGGTTCCACACCTAATTTGAGATGAACTGACTCTCACAGGCCTCCTGCTCAAAGGTCTGAGACCCCACTACCATCTTTGTTCAACAATTTGGGTATTCATGCTGGAAATAAAAAATCCCTGTTAACAGGTAATAACACCAGGGTTTTAGAATGGGAGAAGCCACTGCTCATTAGCTGGTGCAAACCAAGTCCTGTAAATCCCAATTCTCCATCCCAAAAGGTAGGATTGGAACATGCAAGTTATTAGAAAGCAGAAATAAGAACACTGATAATGTGAGCAAATACAGGTGATAGGAAACTTTAGGAAGGCTTCCCATAGAATAAATCCCATTTATCCAATTAAAAATAAACCCAGAACTTTCCCCTTAAAACAAAACTGGACGTTCTCCTACAAAAGCCAGGACAAAGGTTTCTGAAGGAACAAGGATATTAATCAATAAAGTCAAGGGTGCACTGAAGGCAGCAAAGATGAGACCAGGTCCTAAAGAGTCAAACCCCTGGAAGTTTCCCCAAACAACACTGATTCTTGCAGCTTCGGGCTCCCAGAATCACATTGTCCTTTACGTGACAAGTGGCAGCAACTGGGAGGCTGCATTCCCAAATCCAACGCTTGGGGGGATAAAAGGAAGGGGGAAAAAAATCAGGTTTTCCTAAGGAAAAAAAGCACAGTCCCTCTAGGCTTGAGTGAGGACTTTAGTGTGAAGAAAGCACAATGTCCTACCTGAGAAAGGGGCTCACTTGCAGTGACTCTGGGCTGGAGCTCCCTCCGTGCCGGAGCAGGACAGCCCCAAACTTAAATTTGGAAATGGCAGCGAGCCAACCAAGTGTCCAATGCCAGCTCAGCCAAGGGCTGCCTCTAAAAACAAACCTTGGGAATACAGGCTCTGACCTTTCCAATGGACGGGGGGAATTTAACCCCCAGCCTGAGAAGATAGAAGTGAATTCATTCTGAAACCAGTAAAATCTCCTAAGGAGGAATGCAGCAACTGGACAGAGCTCCTCATTCCAACAGGAAACAGGAAAACGAAAACAACCCAGCTGGAATTCTCGAAAGTTGCCAACCAGGCATTACCTGAAACATCGCCTAAGGAAAGCCTCTGTTGTATCTCAGCAGTCATTCACTGCATCCCATCTTAAGTTCTTCCAAAATTGTTTTGCAAAACAACGACCTCACCCCATGGTGCAGCAAGAGGAGAAAAAACCATGTTTCCAGCACCCAAAAAACCAGCGTGGACTTGAGAAATTACCTGGTCTTCCACCTGATCTGGCTGAAGATGTTGCTGTTCATGGCAGGGGTAGAATGAAATGGGATTTAAGGTCCTTTCAATTCAAACCAGCCAAGGATTCTATTAAATCGCCTTCTCTTTAATCTTCCTGCTACTTTTACTCAGTTGCAAACTGTAATTCCACCCTCCCGCGCGGAATTTCTCTACTAGTGTTTGGGACAGAAACAAAGGTGGCCCGATAATAAAACTGAAACATTTGTTGTTCCAAAGAAAGCATTTGGCAGACATTTACCAAATCAAGAACCACCTAAACCTCCGTAAGAACATGACCGCCGGCTGTCTCCCTATTTATCTATAATTAGGTATTTAATGGCAGTACCAGCGGTGAACTCTGTCCCGGAAAGCGCTGGGTGTCCCTGCCCGCACCAGCGCCGCGTTCCCCCAACGTCTCCCACGTTTCCCAGACCCCCGCTCCACTCAGGGCCGCACCCGCAGCCCCCACGCCCCTCCCGGGTGTTTCTGTCCCCCCCTGTCCCCTCGTGTCGCTCCCTGTCCCCACCTGGCCGCCGCCGTCACCATGGCCACCGCCGGAAGTGGGGCAGACACTTCCGCCCAAACTTGCTCCGCCATGATGCCAACCGGAAGTCGCGGCCGGAGAGCAGCTGCCCTCACCTGTCCGCCCGCCTGTGCAGCCCGGCCAGAGAGAGCCACTGCCAAACGGGGGTTCCGCCCTCTCGGGGTTCCCGCACTGGTGGTCATTTCTCTCAGTTCAAGAATCCCAAAATCCCAAGGGGATCAGGCTGGAAGGGACTGTGGGGCATGGGTTCAGCCTCCCTGCTCAGCAGGGCCATCCCAGAGCACGGCACGGGGTTGCATCCAGGCAGCTCTGGAATATCCCCCGTGAGGGAGGCTCCACACTCTCTCTGCTCTCTGCTCAGAACTCGGGCACTGCTCAGAGAAGTTTCTCCTCATGTCCAGCTGGAACTTCCAGGGCATCAGTTTGTGTCCATTCCTCTTGTGCCCCACGGAGCAGATCCTGGTCCATCTCTGACCCCTCTCTGCATATCCCGAATTCCCAGGTATGCTGGTCACTGCTTTATGTGCTCACTGCAGGTTAAACCGACATAAATCCTGTCCTCTTTGATACGTCCACATGAAAACTGAAGATCAGAAAACAACCACAGAAAAAGCTCAGTTGGAAGTGGGACTCACACAGGTCACCAACTCCTGGCCCTGCACAGGATACCCCCAAAATCCCTGAGAGTGACCTTGGCCCAGGACAGGACTCTGTGTTCCTCTGTGAGGAACAGTAAATTCCTGTAGGAGAAAAGAGGCATTTCTGCAGAGCCTCTTTTAAATCCGTGATGGGGAAAAACCCAATTTCTCTGCTTTTCCTTGAGCTCTGTGCAGAAATGGGGCCTGCTTTAAATCCCCTGGCTCGGGTGCTGGCATTGATAAGGCCACGGAGAATTGCCACAGCTGTGGCACAAACCTGGCTCCAATGATCCCAAAAGCCCAAAGTCCAAATGTGTCAGGACTCTTGCTCTGAGGAAAAAAAGGCAGGAGAGTTCTTCCACCTCTTTGTGAAAGTCTTTGTGAGCAGAAGGGACATTTTCAGAGGTACTTGAATATTTCCAAGGGCCGTTAATCCCAGATGTCTTTCCCTGTGGGCAGCAGCAAGATAAAGGACAGCTTCTTGCAGCACTTCTTTGAAAGATAGTTTTATCATCAATTTTTATGGCAACTTTTTTCTGCTCCTCTCTACTAATAGGGAAAACACTGAAATGAATTCAAAGCTTCTGTGCCAGTTCATCATTAGTAAGAGATCAATATTTCAGGGAAAAGATTAGAAAATAATTCCAACTCTTCCTAAAAATTACTATCTGAAAGGAAGGATGATAATGCACTTTTTTGACTTCAGGGACAATATGTAATGAAACAGAAGAATCAATAATTTTATTTACACAGCTGTAGTTGGTTCAGTCTTCTGAAAACCAGAACTGGAAAAAGCATTTCAGTCCTTCTTTCCCACCCAAATGGGGCAGCAAGAGCTGTATCTTAATGCACAGGACAGCAGCTACCTGAGAGCTCTGCCCAAGCTGCTCTGGCATTTCTCTGTTGTCTCCCAGGTGTTTATTTTAGCAGGAATGATCTCTCCCCAGACTGGCAGAGTTGTTTGAAACCAAGTGCCCAGCAAATCACACAGTAAAGGGTCGGACTGGAGCTGCAATCGGAAAGTCAGTGAAATAAAGCTGGACTTTGTTGCTTTGATTGAGATTCCATTTTCTTATGTTAATCTGATGTAATTAGGAAGAAATTCACCTCTGATTTAAACCTGCTCATTGACATATCACACATTGGATGGGGATTAGATTATTTACTTATGTCAACACGTCTTTGTTCTCAGAACCATTAGTGAAGACTGTACCCCAAATCTAGGACTGGTTTGTAGACTGTGCAAGCTCCGACTCGTAAATGATGGCATAATCTAAAACTAAGCTTGTTGTTTTTACTAGCAGTCAAATCTCTCCTCTTTTCTTTCTCATTTTGTCAGGCCACAACTGCAAAGGGCTGGAATCCTTTTAGCATGTTAACACTTCCTTGACAAACATCCTGCTGTTCTATCTCTGCCCTCTTGCAGAGCAGGAGATCGTTTTTGAGGGGGGAAAAAAGAAAAAAAAAATTGTCCAAACTCAAGGATTTGAGTTTGCACTTGTGTTTGGTGACATCTGCTTTACTGCAATCACTGAGTGCAGATCTTCAGCCTTTTAACCCTAATCTCTAGGGCAGCAATTTTGTGTCCTAGTTCCTGTGGGTTCTTATTTGTCACCTTTTTTTTTTCCAAGGAGTGTAAGATGTAAGAAAAGCTTTGGTTGCTTACCCTAAGAGAAAAGATCTGGGCAGAAATCCCCACAGGGTAACAAAACCCTTCCCCAAGGAAAACATCCTTGAACTGAGAGCTCCCAGTTTCACAGAGCCCGTGGCTGGAAGATGTAAATGTTCAAAGGGCTGTGGCAGGATTAAAGATTTTCTTGTCTCAGCCTCTCATACAAAGGTGCAGACTTTCCTCCTCCCCTCCCTGCTCCCATAATTGGGTTTATAGGAGTCAGTGAAAATGTTCTAGGATGGTAGGGGAAAAAACAGACCTAACATAGGAAACAGAAAAATAAGGGCTTCTCAGAGCTTTTCCAATTCTTTGCCCCTGCTGTTTGTTTTGTTTGCCACTTCCAGACAGTGACCCAAGAAGATGGTCTTAACTTTTGCCTCAGTTATAGTTCTGGTTTGGAACTGGGCTCTGACTCAAGGACATCAAACTCCTTTCAGAGGACTCTTTCTGGATACTTGGTCACTATTTCTCTCAGCTCTTGTCTCTGGGAAAATTTTGCTGCAGGTTCACTCAGTTCATTGCAGTTCAGTTTTCTTCCACCACCTGAGTATTACTTTTCTTTTCCAGTTATTTTCTATAAGGTTTGTTTGTAATTACTGTCTCCTCCAGAGCCTGCACTGCAGCATTTCCAAGCTCAGTGTGAGAACAGTGTAGACTTAGTGAAACTGCATTTCTGATGTGTGATCGTGCTGCAAATCCCCAATCCTTGCGGATAACCCAAAAGCTGGGGAAGAGGGAGAGGCAGCAAAATCCTCTCCTCCTGCAGCTAAAGATCCCCACACTCCACAATCATTTCATTGGAGCTGAATGCTTCCAGGGAAGAGAGTGATGTTTTGTCACACACAGAAATGGCAAAGCTGAGGTACTAATTCCATAAAAAGATGCTAATTTTGGTTGTTTTAATTAATTAGGAGACAGCTCAGGCTAACTGTACAGAAGTATTTCCTACCTGCAGCTTCACTGCTCTCAGGATATCCAACCCTGTCCTTCCCTACTGCTTTACTTCTTGGTTTGGATGGGTAAAAGCAGATACAGGTTGAGGGCTGGACCCCCAAGAGCTGTAAAGCCGCAGGCAGCTCTGCAGAGGAGTGGAGAGCCCACCCCTGTCTGGGTTTTGGTGGGTCAGGAAGGAGTTAAGTGACAACAGAGGGAGAGGCTGTGCTATTGTTCAGGCATCCCTGGGTCCAGGGTGGCTGATCTCTATTCCCGGATCTGCCTCTGGCTTCCTGCACGACCTTGGACTGCTCCTTTACCTTTTCTTTTCCTTAGCTCCCAAACTACAACATGGAAATCCTTCTTTTCCTGTGGTGCCTCGATCCCTGAGGGTTGCAGGGGGGCTGAGGTTCTCTGGTGGGAGATGAGGGGAGGAGAGGAACGCGTTTCCACTCAGACTTAAGGAGAGGCAGCAGTTTTTGAGGCATGTTCCTGTTCGTTCAGGTCCAGCACGGACTGTGGATTTTTGGGTGATATTTGGGTTTTTTTAGCAGCAAACCTGTGGTGAAAGGCAAATGGTGCAGCTGCCCAGAGCGCTGCCAGCTGCAAGGAGCCTGTTCTTCACTAGATGGTGCTTTGATCAAAGATTTGGATAACCGCAGTTCTTTCTGCACAGAATTTCCTAATTTTTCTTCCCCATTCTCCATTCCTGCCCCCTTTTCTGTGCTTTAACACCACGGGGGACACTTAATGATGCTGGATATCGAACAAGGCTAATCTGTGGTACTGCAGGCTCCAAGCACCCACCAGCCCGCCGGGCTCCCGGGCTTTGGGGTTTGAAGTGTGGATCAGTGCTGCTGGGCTGTGGCAGAGAATTGAATTCTTTCCGTGTTTTCTATTCCCATAAGGAAAAGGCTTCAAAGAGCAGGTCCCCTCCCCCTCTCTGCTGGTGAAGGGCATTTAGGGAAGCTGGGAAAGAAATTCAGCCCTGACAGACGCATTTATTTAACAAACCACTGCCTTTCCCTACCTTAGCAGAAGACTAAGTGTTTTTTTAAAAAAGGGGATTGCTGCTTTTATATCCATCTTTGTATTCAGGAGATGGGTACCTAGCCAAGGTCATTGCTGCTGCAAGCCTGGATCGAGCAGGGAGCCATCCTCCTCTTCTTGAATGAGCACTGCTTTCAGTGGGACTCCCCCAAGAAAAAAAAAAAGGGAATTAGGTTTGGATCTGGCCAGCGCAAGGTCCCAAGCTGCAGGCGGGCAGAGAAAGCCACAGGAAGAGCGTCCCCTTTTCCAGCGGCAGCGGAGGAGATGAATGAAGCTGTAATCAAACATTTCCTGTGCAGACATGCACGGGGCTGGGCTGGGCTGTGACAGCCTGTTCCCGGCACTCCAATCCGGCACACACAGGGAGAAGCAGGGGCTGGGCCCCCGCCACGTCTCCCTGAGGCTGTCGCCTCCCTGGGGATGGTCCCTGCAGCCCGGTGTCCCCAGTGCCTCGGTGCCAGTGCCCGGCGGCTTCCACCGCGCACAGCGCCCTGCCCGTGCGGCTCGGCGAGCATCAGTGAACGGGGCTGGGGCTGGGATTGGGGCTGGGATTGGGGCTGGGATTTGGGCTGGGATTTGGGCTGGGATTGGGGCTAGGAGCTAGGATTGAGGCTGGGATTGAGGCTGGGATTGAGGCTGTTCTGACAGTCCGAAGTGTCGCTCCTGTCACCAGCCGCTGCCAACGCCAAGGTCGCGGGTTCGATCCCCGGCTGGGCCATTCATTCATGAGTTGGGCTCGGTGATCCTTGTGGGTCCTTCCCAGCTCAGAATATCCTGGGTTTCTGTGCCTGCACGTGTGTGCTGGCACATCCAGGATATTGTGCTCATGGCAGCGATGTCCCCACAGCCATGCCGGGCTGCACTGTGGCACAAAACTCTCGGGATCGGGAGCTGACACGGATTTCTCTGTCCTTCCCGTTCTCAGCGTCCTGCTGCACATCCATTTGCTCATCTTTATTAAAATACTGATGCCGGCTAAACCCTGACCCCGCATCAGACAGAAATTCGCCCAGAACTGCGGGGTTCGGACTCGGATGGAGGGTGAGAAGTGGGGACAGGGCATTTCCTCACATCTACTCCACCCGGAGAGCAAACCCCTCTCCCAGTCCCTCCTGCCTGACAGGGAATTGCATCACTTGCGCGTGCAGAATTTTTTTGTTGTTTTCCCCCGAAATGTGCTTGTTTTATTGTTTTCCTCCGATGGAATTTGCCAGCGTGTCCCAAATTACGTGGTTCTGAAATCTAAAAGCAACATACCTGTGTGGGGGAGAGAATGAGTGGTTTTCACTGTGCAAGCTTCCCTTCCTTCCCTCCTCCCTTCTCCCCACATCCCCATGTGCTGTGGAGCCAGCTGCTCCCGGAATAGTTTGGGAATGAAATGTCACCATTTGAAACTGGTGAGTCACACTTTTGGGAGGAGGGGAGGAGAGAATCTGAAATCTTGCCGTGTGGCAGAGCGTCTCCTGGTGAGTACAGAGAGATTTTTAAAACCACAGACTCCCTGACGATGGAGTTGAGGGACTTTGAACAGAGGCTGCTGGGTGTGTCCACGCAGCTTTTTTTTTTTTTTTTTTTTTCAGGAGGATCTCAAAATCCTCTGCAAACTTGAATTTTCTTCCCCAACATGCCCACTGCAGCTGGATGCTGGTGCCTTCTCCAGCAGCACTGGGCTGTATCTGAAAACACACCTACAGTGACTCTCTTAATTAAGTCTCCCGCACTGCTGCGAGGTGTGTAATTACAACGAGACCTGACTTAAGCATCCACTCGAGGGACGAACAAAAAGAATTCTTTACCAGAGCACGGAGGAACAGAACTTTACTAAATAAATTTTTTAAAAGTATATTTTACAGGAAGTTTATTAAACAAAGGAGGGCAATTATTCTGGTTTTTCTTTCTCCCAAAATTAGGATGGTGCCTTTAATATACTGAGCACTAACATAATCAGCTTTTCCTTTCCTACCAAAAGGATACTTGAGAAATTCTGTCTTTTAACAGAGATTACTATAAAAACGTGTCAATTAGTGCAAACGGTGGCAATGATCTTGCAAAATGAACGACTGTTTATTAGAAGCTCATTAATTTTCCCTCCCTGCCCAAGCCCAGTGACAGATTTTTTTTAAATGAAAGGGCAGCACTGAGGATTTCAGTTTTTGGGTGCTACAACCTGGCAGCTTGGCCTCACAAGCTGTGTCTGAAGGTGGCTGTAACACCAGTGGTGCCTCCCAAAGAGCTGCAGCAGTTTCAGGAGGATGGGTTTTGGCTGTTGCTGCCCCAGCTCACTGTCACAAGTCTCAGTCCTGCCCCTGAGGTGGCAGCTGGGCTGTGCATCCCCACACACAGCCCAGGGTATTCATCCCACCTAGCAATTATTTCAGGTTCCACTGCTATTCCGAGCACTGTGGTGACACAGAAAGGAGATGTGCCACCCATCCTGCAGCCCCAATGATCTCCAGCCGAAGGACAGGGAGAAGCTGGAAATAGCAATATCAGAAATAGCCCCCAGAGGGGCTGTCAGCCCTCAAGTCCCACCTTCAGTGGCATTCTGAGTTCATGCTGTGAGTGAAACTCCCAAATTGCTCACCAGGCTTGCAGCGAACTTGGTGGGGATTTTGCAAGCATAAGGCCCTGGAGGGTTTGATGCTATCTCAGTTTTATTTGGAAGACTGAGCTCGGAGCAAGATTTTATGAAGTGTGCATTTCTATCTCAAATTCTAGATAGCGTTAACTAGAAACCCACATCCTCCTCTGTCACTGGATTTGACAGAAATCATCCCTGGCTGCAGAAATTTGCTGCAGAGCCTCAGATTTTCTTTAATACAAAATAAAACAAGCTCAGAGACAGCCTTGAAAAGTCAAACCCGGGTGCTAGTCCACGTGCATTTTCTCAGCAGAAAAGCCTATTTATTCTCTTAAGTGTATCACTGTTGCTCTTTTTTCTTAACTCAGACTGTCACAGTGATTTTGCACTGCGGGGCTCCACAGAGTCCAACCAGCAACGCTGCAGGAGCTGAAAGTTGCAGCAGCAATGCAGAAGTGAGCCAAGGAGCCAGGTCAGAAAAGGTACCTGCTGCACCCTCAGCTGTGAACTTGGAGCTATTCCAAACCACTGACTCCCAAGAGATGGGAATGTCAGTGGATCATCAATTCTAAGGCATAATGAACAGCATTTCAGTGCTTGATATTGTTTTACCTTTGTTTGTTCTAGCATAGGTGTCTGCCTGCTAGGTTTAGCTCCCCAGATTCCTGATGGGGATTCCCTTCAGCCTGCAGCTTCCTGCAGATAACTCCCATGATACTGCTGCGAATGATCAGTGTAAATACTCCCTGTGGAAAAGCAGCTTATTTCTCAGAATGAGGTTATTGTCCTTTCAAATAGAGTAACAAAAGACAAATTTACTGAGTATACAACTCACTGAAGTACTGCATATTTCAAAGATACATGATGATTTCTTTAAAACTTGATGGATTTTTGCCCAAATCAAAGGACTTTGTCTCATCACCTACAGTGGGATTTCCCAGAGGGTTGAGACAACACATCCTCTTGGACCTTGGATAAACTGATACATAATGTGTGGAAGTCTTCTCAACAGGAACAAGCAACCCTGGAAGACCAAGATTACCACTGATCTGGTTTTGGGGAAAAAAAAAAAAGAAAAAGACAACTGAAATGACGTTGGACATTCATTTGCAAAGCATTGTCAGAACACAATAGAAGAACAGACAAAAGCCAGTCCAGATTCTGTGGTATTTCCTAAAGGGCTCCCTCTGGCACACGGCTGTTCCCTGCCAATCCTTCTGTATTGTTTTTGATAATGAATAGAAGCTGAACAGATGATTGTTGTATTGTCCACTAAGTGATTCATTTACATTAAATAGTGCTCCAAAAGTAGGCTTTGGATGGACTTTTTTAGTCACTTCAGTTATTTATTTATACAGTTTAATTACTGTCTTTTAACTCTCCACTGTAATAATTATTTCCTGATTGCTTCAGCTAAATTACTCCTCTGAAGTCAGTGGCCCAACAAGCCCTGACATGAGAAGCAGCATCCATGAATTTTCAAAGGTGCTTAATTTTGAATGACCTCCTCCAGGGAAGTGCTCCTGATTTGGAAGGTGCTGAAGTTTTTGAGCACCTGCAGGTCCCCTGGTGTCCCTGGCATTGAATGAAACAAAACTTTGCTGCATAAACCATCACAGTTCCATGAATTTCTGTGTTAACCTTTCAACTCCTGCTACATCTTCACCAAGGTTCTTCACCCAGGTCTTCCATTGCAATTTCAGACTTTTCTTACAGAAGTTTTGGGTTGATTTGGTTTGGTTTGCAGATGTGACAGATGTCATGTGCTCAAGGGCATATTGTTGGAGAGCTTCAGTGTGAGAAGATATTTAGCCCCAAATCCACATCCAGGGCTGCAAGACCACTAATTTGGATGTACTAATGGGTGGGGGAGAATGACATGCACTGAAGGGCTCTTTGATGGCTGAAGAATTTGAGGAAATCAACACTCCAGGCTTTCCCATCTCCAGTTCTCTGAGAAGCTTCATGACTCTGTTGAGCAGCTGCAGTTACATTTCAAATTCCCTGATTTTGTAATTATTCTCTCCTCCCTATTCCATGTACAGGGAAGCAGCAATGCAGAGAGGAAGGGAACAGTCCCAACAGTGTTCAGTGTCCATGCAATGTGGCCTGAGTTGAAACCTCCCAGGGCAGAGCAGGGCAGCCTTTGCAGGCTGACATTTCCTCAGTCCCTTCTCCTTCCGTTTGGGAAAAACAAACTTGCCAGCCCTGTGCCAAGATCCCAAAGAAAGAACAGAAGTTTTGAAGAGTTTGGATGCCTCTACCTGCCAAAATGAGGTAAGATTGACTTTTTGCAACCAGTTCCCTACCAGCTCCTCAGCCAAATGAACACAGAGGACAAGAATATTCCAGTTCCACTGCAGCCTTCTCCTTGCTCTTCTCTACTGCTCTGGCTACAGAAACTGGGCAGAAGCTGCTGTGTGACTACCTAAATTTCAGGTTTCTGTTTGTGTCACATTTTTGTTACCCTGCTTCAGAAACTGCCTTTTACCTGGCCTGTGATTAAAACAAACCACTCACCCTCAGGATCTCCCTGAGCTTCTTCTGGGTTATGTGGCATCATCATCAGCAGACACAGAAATAAAACCATCCCTCCCTCTGCACAAACCCACACAGCACTGCCAGGGTTTCCCCTGCTGGCTTCCACTGGAACCTGCAGCGTTGCTCTCCCTGTGTTGCTGCTCTCCCAGGGGCCCGGATCGCTCCGTGCTCAGTGGCAGCCGTGGAATCAAACACTGCATTAGCAGCCCCATAATAGCTGTGCTCAGTGGAACCCAGCTCCCTTCATTAATGCAGAAAATGAGAGTTGTTTTCGTACATTTGAGAAGCTAATTATTTAAGTGCTGGGAATTAAGGCTCATCAGATGCTGGTGACTGGGTTTGGTTTTGCATCCCAGGGGATGGAAGGAGACCAAGGGAAGCTGGTTTTGCACAGGTGAGCAGTGCTAGAGCTGGGAACAAATCCCTGTCTACCTGGTGCATGAAAGTCCTTCTCTTTATACATCTGTGTTCTTCAGATAGCATCCAATGACTCAGAGAAGTTATGAATTCCCCATCTCTGGAAGTGTTCAAGGCCAGGTTGGACAGGGCTTGAAGAAACCTGGTTTAGTGGAAAGTGTCCCTGCCCACAGCATGGGCTGCAACTGGACAATCTTCAATATCTCTTCATATCAAAACCAATCTATGATCCTGTGATTCTTCCCATTCAAATAGATTTTTAAATCACCAATGATCAAATAATTCTATGTATAGGGTTTTATTTTTTCCTACCAGGAAAAGGTGTGCCCTACTTGAGGCTGACCTAACATTTATATTTTGCAATAAATCAATATTGCCTTGTCTCAGGGGGGATTTTAGAAAGGGAAATGAGCTCACACCATGTGTCCTCCTATAATCAGTTGTCCTTCAGCCTTACTTTTGACCACCATACTCAAGAAAGGGTTTAGATGGAAATGCTGCTCCCTGACCTAATCAAGGACCTTCCAGTGCCTTGGGAAACAGAAGATGAACTGGGTGAAAACCCCCCTCATCTGTGAGAAACCACAGACGAGGCCAGATCTGCTGTTCTGAACAAAGTTTTTGCAACAGAATGACTTGCAACAGTAGATGGGTGCTTTTGACATTCTTCCCAGAAAGTGGCAGGAAATCTATTGATGGTATTGCCAATAACTATAAGGAACAGGGACTTGGTTCCTGGATGTCACTGGATGGATCCCCTCTTCATTACAAGCAGCTTGCCAAGAACAAATGTTTCATTTTTTATGGAGATAGCCAATGTCCTGTGCTGTCTTCAGACACTGAGGGAGTGAACTGCACTGTGTGTTCACTTGAAGCCAGATGTTAAAGTATTGTTTGGATGTAATTGGCTTGACAAATAGCAGGAGTGACATTTTAGCTCCATTCAAGTCAGTGGCAAAATTCCTGTTGAGTTCAGCTGGGGCCAAGATTTCACCCTCTGACAGTGCTGACGGGAAATGTAACGAGTGATCTCCAGAAAAATAAGCACAGGCATTGTGTTTTTCTAGGAGTATTTTCAATCCATTGGCCATGAATCCTTGGAGTCTTGTGCACTGCTTTGAAGAGCAAAAAGATTTCAAAGACAAGGCATTTCAGTGTCAGTACCTTTAAATTTGCTGTACAGGGGGGCCATGATTCCAAGGGAGAATGTCAAAAGTTGAATTACCAAGTTCAAAGTCAGCTTGATCCACTGAAATCCATCTGTCTATGCAGTCCTTGGACTGACAATCATTTTTCTGGCAGGATCTGCTCAGCAGAACCAATCCTTTATCATGGAATGATGTGGATTCAACAAACAACTCTGTGCCCTATGCTGAGACTGAGCCATGGCATATTTCAGGTGCCATTACCAATGGATTGGGATGAAAACAAGGCTTTTTAGAGAAGCTGGTAGAGCTGGGACTTTCCAACCCATTTGGTTTTCTAACAAGGTCAATACTCCATCCCCAAGATAAATGACAGGTACCAGTGTTTCCCTACAGACCTTCGGGTGTCTGAGGTAACTCAGCTGAATTTTGTGGGGATTCAGAAGCAATCAGCTTCAGGCAGAATCACACAGTGTGATATCTCCAGAGCTTTAAGCCCTGCAGCCAGACATACAACCTCATCTGCTTTGAAGCCTTTGGATTAAGCAGTGGAAGTACTACCTGGATGGAAGTTTACAATGCTTGAATGACAAAAGGCTTGAGCTCAGGGGGAAAATAATTCCCGAAGATTAAAAACAGGGTAATTTTTAAGAGGTAAAAGTGTTCTTCTTAGGCTTTAAAGTATTTTTCTCTGTGTGTTTTGGCAAGTGGTGTTGTTCTGTAAGTTCTTTCCTTTTAGATTGTAGAAGAATTTGAACTTTTTAGAGTGCCTGAAAAAATGCAGGAGAGGTCCTGAGGAATCTTCACGTATTCTCTATTGGTTATCAGCATGGAGAGCCCTTGTGCTTGCAGGAGCAAAGCTCCTGAACATCCCTCTTCAAATCCACTTCTGCAGCCAGGAGCTTCAGCCTCTTGCAGGCCCAAGCTTAATCCAGGGTTATGGGAGGAATCCTACCCAAATCCTCGATGCTGCTCACATACCTGATCAAAGGGAAAGGTTCCTGTAGCTGAGAACTAAATTGGACATTTCAACACCTATCATGGCAAAGCATTTGAGGTGATGAGGCACCAGTTGATTCATGACTATCCAGAGAAGCCTAGAAGTGCCAGTTTGGGATGACATGGATAGAAGAGGCAGTTACTTTGCTTTTCCATGTGAAGAATGCTGCTTCTCCCCAGCTGAGCTATCACGGAATGCAGATGACTCTCTGGAGGAAGACTGCTGCACATTTGCAGTGTGTTTTAGCTACTATCAACATTTATATTCCACTGGCATTTGAGGGTAAGCACTAATTAGCATAATCATCAATGCTTTAAAATTAAAAATTCTTCCAAGAGACACAGGAGGGATTGAAACTGTTTCCTTCCCCCCAGAGGCAAATCCTTTCCCAAGCTATCTGCTGCACCAAAGGTTTTATTCTAGAAACATTCCCAAGCTACGCCCAAGAGTAAATTAAACTACAGCAAACTTGTAAACTCATGTGTGTGTGTGCAGGCCTTGATTTGAACAATTACTGCCTGATAAAATGTTGTCACTATTTTCCACCCCTGTTTTGTTTTGGCTGCTACTCTGTGCTGTTGTCTCACCTTTAGCATGTGGGCTGCAACAATCAAGAAGTGTTTGTAGAGTTGGAAGTTTTTGTACTTCATAGGAAAGATTCTGGTGTCTTCACAGGACGGAAAGCAAGGTGTTTATTGACACATGTAGAGTTTTGACTCAAGCCCCCCAAATCAGGGGCTGGCCTCAAAAAATCTCAAAAGTCATGGTTTTCTATACCAAAGTGGATTTTTACTCTGGTTCCAATTTACCATAAGAACTCCAAGTTGAATTTCTAGCATAAATAAACCCCATTTATGGAGAAGAGGTGTCAAGGAAATCTTGGAGGAACTTTAAGTTTGAAAGGTAACGTCTACACTTTGGAAATGTTTCTAAGAGTCAATCTTTAAATTTCTACATTACTGCCTTTGGGAAGTGACAGTGGTTCTCACCAGGTCTGGTCCAGGACGGGTGTCCTCCATGTGGGTTCTCTGTGGCTCAGAGGATGTTCCTCACATCCTCAGCCAGGTCAGAAACCTCCATGACAGGAGAAGTTAACTCTGCTAATTGTTCTGGAAGTGGCCAGAGAGAGAGAGAGAGAGATCTGTATTTTTCCAAAGGTTCTCTCTTTGAGAGAGAAACACTAAAAATGTAGGTGTTTCTAAAACAATTGCATTTAAACTCACAGTTTGTGTTATTTTTGCATGAGACACCACACCCTACAGGGAATAAATACAGGGACTCTGCAAGACAGAGTGGCAAAGAAATCTCCGTGAAAAATTCAGTCTGCAGGACACCGAACATATGTATTGTCTCTTTGGTATCCTGTTTTTTCAGCGAGATGGACTTAAATTTCATTGGCAGAAATTCTCTCTTTTATCTTTATCTCCTGTTTTGATGTGGTAGCCATGGAGAAAAGCCTCAGATTAGTAACAGTAGGTTGGTGCAGAATGAGAATAACTTTCTGCTTGTATTTAGACTGTAGCAATATCAGGGGCTTTGTTTAATTGGAAATATTCAGAGAATAAATATTACATGATGTTAGGACACTAATCTCCCCTCTAAACACCTTGAGCTGGCAATCCTTAACTTCCCTCTTTTCTGAGGGATGTTTAGGTGATTTTCACAGGGGAGAGGCTGGGTGTCTTACTCCTGCTTTTGAAAACTGGTTAATTCTCCTGGAAGCTGGGTTAACACGGGAAGGATGTGAAGCACCAGCTCCTGCTCCCTTTCCAAGGAGGTGTAGGCTGCACTTTGATGACTTTATATGTCTAATGATTACATAGGGTCAAAGAGAGGGTACAGCCTCCCTCCACATTCCACTCATAATCTTCTGAAACATTCAGTGCAATTTGTGCACACAGCAGGATAATCGGGCCCTCTCCTGGCTCTTGGCATCTTTTTTTTTTTCCACCTGTGGGGCAATTCCAGCTTTATCACTGGAGTGTAATCCCCAGACTGTATGGAAGAGGGATTTCTGGGAGAGGTTAATAAGCAGTGTGAGCCAGGAGAAGCAGCAATTACAGGTGTCCCACGCAGAAGGACAGCATGTCCTGCTGCTGCCTCAGCCTGGGGGCACAAACCCAGCTCTTTGCTTAGCCTTGATTTGCCACCAAACCTTCTAGCTATATACAAATCATAAACTAAGTTTCCAACTACCTACCTTGCTCTCTTTTTACAACAGCAGCACCTCTGGAGGAAGTGGGAAGCCCTCAGGTGATTGTCAGATTTTTTGTATTTATTTCTTGCAAGCTGCAGCAGCAGGTCAGGAAACTGGACACTACATGAAAATCTGCAAGGTGAAGATTTCAAGGTTACAGCTCCCGAGGAATGTAATTACCATGCACTGAAAAATGGGATGGGTGAGATAACGTGGTGGTACTTCACCATTTATTTTCTTGTTGCACAGTGTTTGCAGTGCTTGTCTAAGAAGATTCGGCAAGCCTCTGGTCTCTGTCTTCAGAAACCACGGCATAATTGCCATCCTTTCCCTCCAGCCTCACTCCATTATGTAACCTTATAGTGTGTGTGACATACAAGCTGAACACTATATCCAGATTCCAGCATTTTTCACTGTCTTCCCATTTCCTTGTATAGGAAAAAGCTGGAACAACACCACTTTTGCTTATACACCGCTTTTGTTTTTTCCCTATGGAAACACCAGGATGCAGGCTGGCGATATGGAGGGACCATATATGGTCCTGGGAACCCATCGGAGCGTGGCGCGGAGTTTCTCCCGGGAGCCCGGCGATCGCTCTCCCCTCAGGAGATCTCTCTTCCCTCAGGAAACCACTGAGGGAACAGCGAGAGCGGGACCAGCGGATGTGACAGCAGCGCAGGCTGCTCTGGGACGGACCGCCCCTTCGCGGTCACCGCCAATCCGCTCTCTGCTTGCAACGTGACTGACGCCCATCCCAACCAATCACACTGCCGCTCCCACCACATGGACCCTACCTCTTATCTCAGTTGGTCATGTAATCTATCAATCGTCGGGATATCCCGCCTCTTTCCGGCGGGTGAAATTCTAGGTAGGAAGGGTGGAGGGGTGCAGAAGAAAGGGAAAGGAACCAATGAGAACCTAGAGATGGGTAGATTGACAGCTAGGCGCACCAATCGCTGTGCTCATTCCCCCCGCCGCTCCCTCCCTCGCGGGCGGCGGGGCAGAGGGGGCGCTCCTCCCGCACCTTTCCCGTTGGTCTATCCCACTCCGGGCCGGGCGG